>CM077244.1:32761994-32981994 GCA_039654775.1 Spinibarbus caldwelli
ACTTCATGCAATGTTAAGATCAAAGATTGCCAAAATGAAAGATACTGGTTTCAAATGAAATAATCTTTCATTTGCAATGCAAAAAAGGTATTTCTTTAATAATTTAGATGATTTCTGCTCCTCGAGTAATGTTAGTGCTACTATGCCTAAACAGCTTATTTTAGCGTTTCTATGAACAGTGGCACTGTGACAGTGCTCCTGAGTGAAAGAAGATTCCGCAGATGCTGAAAAGCTGTTTTCCCTGTAAGAGAATTTCACTTCATGCAATGTTAAGATCAAAGCTTGCCAAAATGAAAGATATTGGTTTCAAATGAAATGAACTATTATTTGCAATGCAAAAAGGTGTATTTTATGTGTTAGATGATTTCTGCTCCTCGAGTAATGTTAGTGCTACTATGCCCAAAAACAGCTTATTTTAGCGTTTCTATGAATAGTTGCACTGTGGCAGTGCTCCTGAGTGAAAGAAGATACCACAGCTCCGCAGATGCTGACAAGCTGTTTTCCCTGTAAGAGAAAGTCTCTTTATGCAATTTTAAGATCAAAGCTAACCAAAATGAAAAAATATTGTTTTCAAATGAAATAAACACTTATTTGCAATGTAAAAAGTCCTTTCTATAAGGTGTTAGTTGATTTCTGCTCCTCGAGTAATGTTAGTGCTACCATGCCCAAACAGCTTATTTTAGCATTTCTATGAACAGTGGCACTGTGATAGTGCTCCTGAGTGAAAAAAGAGACCGCAGCTCCGCAGATGCTGAAAAGCTGTTTTAACTGTAAGAGAATGTCACTTCATGCAATGTTAAGATCAAAGCTAACCAAAATGAAAAAATATTGTTTTCAAAACAAATAAACACTTATTTGCAATGTAAAAAGTCGTTTCTGTAAGGTGTTAGTTGATTTCTACTCCTCAAGTAAAGGTAGTGCTCCTCTATGCTCAAACAGCTTAAGTTAGCGTTTCTATTAACAGTGGTTCTGTTTCAGTGTTCCTCAGTGAAAGATGAGTCCGCAGATCCACAGGTGTTTAAAAGCTATTTTCCCTGTAAGAGAATGTCAGCTCATGCAATGTTAAGATCAAAGCTTGCCAAAATGAAAGATACTGGTTTCAAATGAAATAATCTTTCATTTGCAATGCAAAAAAGGTATTTCTTTAATAATTTAGATGATTTCTGCTCCTCGAGTAATGTTAGTGCTACTATGCCTAAACAGCTTATTTTAGCGTTTCTATGAACAGTGGCACTGTGACAGTGCTCCTGAGTGAAAGAAGATACCGCAGCTCCGCAGATGCTGAAAAGCTGTTTTCCCTGTAAGAGAATTTCACTTCATGCAATGTTAAGATCAAAGCTTGCCAAAATGAAAGATATTGGTTTCAAATGAAATGAACTATTATTTGCAATGCAAAAAGGTGTATTTTATGTGTTAGATGATTTCTGCTCCTCGAGTAATGTTAGTGCTACTATGCCCAAAAACAGCTTATTTTAGCGTTTCTATGAATAGTTGCACTGTGGCAGTGCTCCTGAGTGAAAGAAGATACCACAGCTCCGCAGATTCTGACAAGCTGTTTTCCCTGTACGAGAAAGTCTCTTTATGCAATTTTAAGATCAAAGCTAACCAAAATGAAAAAATATTGTTTTCAAATGAAATAAACACTTATTTGCAATGTAAAAAGTCCTTTCTATAAGGTGTTAGTTGATTTCTGCTCCTCGAGTAATGTTAGTGCTACCATGCCCAAACAGCTTATTTTAGCATTTCTATGAACAGTGGCACTGTGATAGTGCTCCTGAGTGAAAGAAGATACCACAGCTCCGCAGATGCTGAAAAGCTGTTTTCCCTGTAAGAGAATGTCACTTTATGCAATGTTAGGAACAAAACTTTCTAAAAGAAAAGATATTGGTTTCAAATGAATTATACTGTTATGTACGATGCAGAAACGCGTTTCTGTAATGTGTTAGTGCTACCATGTCCAAACAGCTTATTTTAGCGTTTCTATGAACAGTGCCACTGTGACAGTGCTCTTGAGTGAAAAAAGAGACCGCAGCTCCACAGATGCTGAAAAGCTGTTTTAACTGTAAGAGAATGTCACTTCATGCAATGTTAAGATCAAAGCTAACCAAAATGAAAAAATATTGTTTTCAAAACAAATAAACACTTATTTGCAATGTAAAAAGTCGTTTCTGTAAGGTGTTAGTTGATTTCTACTCCTCAAGTAAAGGTAGTGCTCCTCTATGCTCATACAGCTTAAGTTAGCGTTTCTATGAACAGTGCCACTGTGACAGTGCTCTTGAGTGAAAAAAGAGACCGCAGATCCACAGGTGTTTTAAAGCTATTTTCCCTGTAAGAGAATGTCAGTTCATGCAATGTTAAGATCAAAGCTTGCCAAAATGAAAGATACTGGTTTCAAATTAAATAATCTTTCATTTGCAATGCAAAACAGGTGTTTCTTTAAAAATTTAGATGATTTCTGCTCCTCGAGTACTGTTAGTGCTACTATGCCCAAACAGCTTCTTTTAGCGATTCTATGAACAGTGGCACTGTGACAGTGCTCCTGAGTGAAAGAAGAGACCGCAGTTCCGCAGATGCTACAAAGCTGTTTTCCCTGTAAGAGAAAGCCACTTTATGCAATGTTAAGATCAAAGCTTTCTAAAATAAAAGATATTGGTTTCAAATGACTTATACAGTTATGTACTATGCAGAAACGCGTTTCTTTAATGTGTTAGTGCTACCATGCCCAAACAGCTTATTTTAGCGTTTCTATGAACAGTGGCACTGTGACAGTGCTCTTGAGTGAAAAAAGAGACCGCAGCTACACAGATGCTACAAAGCTGTTTTCCCTGTAAGAAAATATCACTTCATGCAATGTTAAGATCAAAGCTTGCCAAAATGAAAGATACTGGTTTCAAATGAAATAATCTTTCATTTGCAATGCAAAAAAGGTGTTTCTTTAATAATTTAGATGATTTCTCCTCCTCGAGTAATGTTAGTGCTACTATGCCTAAACAGCTTATTTTAGCGTTTCTATGAACAGTGGCACTGTGACAGTGCTCCTGAGTGAAAGAAGATACCGCAGCTCCGCAGATGCTGGAAAGCTGTTTTCCCTGTAAGAAAATGTCACTTTATGCAATGTTAAGATCAAACCTTTCTAAAATAAAAGATATTGGTTTCAAATAGATTATACTGTTATTTACAATGCAGAAAGGCGTTTCTTTAATGTGGTAGATTGTTTCTGCTCCTCAAGTAATGTTAGTGCTACTATGCCCAAAAACAGCTCATTTTAGCGTTTCTATGCACAGTGGCACTGTGTTAGTGCTCCTGAGTGAAAGAAGAGATCGCAGCTCCACAGATGCTGAAAAGCTGTTTTCCCTGTAAGAGAAAGTCTCTTTATGCAATTTTAAGATCAAAGCTAACCAAAATGAAAGATACTGGTTTCAAATGAAATAATCTTTCATTTCCAATGCAAAAAAGGTGTTTCTTTAATAATTTAGATGATTTCTGCTCCTCGAGTAATGTTAGTGCTACTATGCCCAAACATCTTATTTTAGCGTTTCTATGAACAGTGGCACTGTGACAGTGCTCCTGAGTGAAAGAAGATACCGCAGCTCCGCAGATGCTGAAAAGCTGTTTTCCATGTAAGAGAATTTCACTTCATGCAATGTTAAGATCAAAGCTTGCCAAAATGAAAGATACTGGTTTCAAATGAAATAATCTTTCATTTGCAATGCAAAAAAGGTGTTTCTTTAATAATTTAGATGATTTCTGCTCCTCGAGTAATGTTAGTGCTACTATGCCCAAACAGCTTATTTTAGCGTTTCTATGAACAGTGGCACTGTGACAGTGCTCCTGAGTGAAAGAAGATACCGCAGCTCCGCAGATGCTGAAAAGCTGTTTTCCCTGTAAGAGAATGTCACTTTATGCAATGTTAAGATCAAAGCTTTCTAAGATAAAAGATATTGGTTTCAAATAACTTATACAGTTATGTACTATGCAGAAACGCGTTTCTTTAATGTGTTAGTGCTGCCATGCCCAAACAGCTTATTTTAGCGGTTCTATGAACAGTGGCACTGTGACAGTGCTCTTGAGTGAAAAAAAGAGACCGCAGCTACGCAGATGCTACAAAGCTCTTTTCCCTTTAAGAAAATGTCACTTTATGCAATGTTAAGATCAAAGCTTTCTAAAATAAAAGATATTGGTTTCAAATGAATTATACTGTTATGTACAAGGCAGAAAGGCGTTTCTTTAATGTGGTAGATTGTTTCTGCTCCTCAAGTAATGTTAGTGCTGCTATGCCCAAAAACAGCTTATTTTAGCGTTTCTATGAACAGTGGCACTGTGTTAGTGCTCCTGAGTGAAAGAAGAGACCGCAGCTCTACAAATGCTGAAAAGCTGTTTAAACTGTAAGAGAATGTCACTTCATGCAATGTTAAGATCAAAGATTGCCAAAATGAAAGATACTGGTTTCAAATGAAATAATCTTTCATTTGCAATGCAAAAAAGGTATTTCTTTAATAATTTAGATGATTTCTGCTCCTCGAGTAATGTTAGTGCTACTATGCCTAAACAGCTTATTTTAGCGTTTCTATGAACAGTGGCACTGTGACAGTGCTCCTGAGTGAAAGAAGATTCCGCAGATGCTGAAAAGCTGTTTTCCCTGTAAGAGAATTTCACTTCATGCAATGTTAAGATCAAAGCTTGCCAAAATGAAAGATATTGGTTTCAAATGAAATGAACTATTATTTGCAATGCAAAAAGGTGTATTTTATGTGTTAGATGATTTCTGCTCCTCGAGTAATGTTAGTGCTACTATGCCCAAAAACAGCTTATTTTAGCGTTTCTATGAATAGTTGCACTGTGGCAGTGCTCCTGAGTGAAAGAAGATACCACAGCTCCGCAGATGCTGACAAGCTGTTTTCCCTGTAAGAGAAAGTCTCTTTATGCAATTTTAAGATCAAAGCTAACCAAAATGAAAAAATATTGTTTTCAAATGAAATAAACACTTATTTGCAATGTAAAAAGTCCTTTCTATAAGGTGTTAGTTGATTTCTGCTCCTCGAGTAATGTTAGTGCTACCATGCCCAAACAGCTTATTTTAGCATTTCTATGAACAGTGGCACTGTGATAGTGCTCCTGAGTGAAAAAAGAGACCGCAGCTCCGCAGATGCTGAAAAGCTGTTTTAACTGTAAGAGAATGTCACTTCATGCAATGTTAAGATCAAAGCTAACCAAAATGAAAAAATATTGTTTTCAAAACAAATAAACACTTATTTGCAATGTAAAAAGTCGTTTCTGTAAGGTGTTAGTTGATTTCTACTCCTCAAGTAAAGGTAGTGCTCCTCTATGCTCAAACAGCTTAAGTTAGCGTTTCTATTAACAGTGGTTCTGTTTCAGTGTTCCTCAGTGAAAGATGAGTCCGCAGATCCACAGGTGTTTAAAAGCTATTTTCCCTGTAAGAGAATGTCAGCTCATGCAATGTTAAGATCAAAGCTTGCCAAAATGAAAGATACTGGTTTCAAATGAAATAATCTTTCATTTGCAATGCAAAAAAGGTATTTCTTTAATAATTTAGATGATTTCTGCTCCTCGAGTAATGTTAGTGCTACTATGCCTAAACAGCTTATTTTAGCGTTTCTATGAACAGTGGCACTGTGACAGTGCTCCTGAGTGAAAGAAGATACCGCAGCTCCGCAGATGCTGAAAAGCTGTTTTCCCTGTAAGAGAATTTCACTTCATGCAATGTTAAGATCAAAGCTTGCCAAAATGAAAGATATTGGTTTCAAATGAAATGAACTATTATTTGCAATGCAAAAAGGTGTATTTTATGTGTTAGATGATTTCTGCTCCTCGAGTAATGTTAGTGCTACTATGCCCAAAAACAGCTTATTTTAGCGTTTCTATGAATAGTTGCACTGTGGCAGTGCTCCTGAGTGAAAGAAGATACCACAGCTCCGCAGATTCTGACAAGCTGTTTTCCCTGTACGAGAAAGTCTCTTTATGCAATTTTAAGATCAAAGCTAACCAAAATGAAAAAATATTGTTTTCAAATGAAATAAACACTTATTTGCAATGTAAAAAGTCCTTTCTATAAGGTGTTAGTTGATTTCTGCTCCTCGAGTAATGTTAGTGCTACCATGCCCAAACAGCTTATTTTAGCATTTCTATGAACAGTGGCACTGTGATAGTGCTCCTGAGTGAAAGAAGATACCACAGCTCCGCAGATGCTGAAAAGCTGTTTTCCCTGTAAGAGAATGTCACTTTATGCAATGTTAGGAACAAAACTTTCTAAAAGAAAAGATATTGGTTTCAAATGAATTATACTGTTATGTACGATGCAGAAACGCGTTTCTGTAATGTGTTAGTGCTACCATGTCCAAACAGCTTATTTTAGCGTTTCTATGAACAGTGCCACTGTGACAGTGCTCTTGAGTGAAAAAAGAGACCGCAGCTCCACAGATGCTGAAAAGCTGTTTTAACTGTAAGAGAATGTCACTTCATGCAATGTTAAGATCAAAGCTAACCAAAATGAAAAAATATTGTTTTCAAAACAAATAAACACTTATTTGCAATGTAAAAAGTCGTTTCTGTAAGGTGTTAGTTGATTTCTACTCCTCAAGTAAAGGTAGTGCTCCTCTATGCTCATACAGCTTAAGTTAGCGTTTCTATGAACAGTGCCACTGTGACAGTGCTCTTGAGTGAAAAAAGAGACCGCAGATCCACAGGTGTTTTAAAGCTATTTTCCCTGTAAGAGAATGTCAGTTCATGCAATGTTAAGATCAAAGCTTGCCAAAATGAAAGATACTGGTTTCAAATTAAATAATCTTTCATTTGCAATGCAAAACAGGTGTTTCTTTAAAAATTTAGATGATTTCTGCTCCTCGAGTACTGTTAGTGCTACTATGCCCAAACAGCTTCTTTTAGCGATTCTATGAACAGTGGCACTGTGACAGTGCTCCTGAGTGAAAGAAGAGACCGCAGTTCCGCAGATGCTACAAAGCTGTTTTCCCTGTAAGAGAAAGCCACTTTATGCAATGTTAAGATCAAAGCTTTCTAAAATAAAAGATATTGGTTTCAAATGACTTATACAGTTATGTACTATGCAGAAACGCGTTTCTTTAATGTGTTAGTGCTACCATGCCCAAACAGCTTATTTTAGCGTTTCTATGAACAGTGGCACTGTGACAGTGCTCTTGAGTGAAAAAAGAGACCGCAGCTACACAGATGCTACAAAGCTGTTTTCCCTGTAAGAAAATATCACTTCATGCAATGTTAAGATCAAAGCTTGCCAAAATGAAAGATACTGGTTTCAAATGAAATAATCTTTCATTTGCAATGCAAAAAAGGTGTTTCTTTAATAATTTAGATGATTTCTCCTCCTCGAGTAATGTTAGTGCTACTATGCCTAAACAGCTTATTTTAGCGTTTCTATGAACAGTGGCACTGTGACAGTGCTCCTGAGTGAAAGAAGATACCGCAGCTCCGCAGATGCTGGAAAGCTGTTTTCCCTGTAAGAAAATGTCACTTTATGCAATGTTAAGATCAAACCTTTCTAAAATAAAAGATATTGGTTTCAAATAGATTATACTGTTATTTACAATGCAGAAAGGCGTTTCTTTAATGTGGTAGATTGTTTCTGCTCCTCAAGTAATGTTAGTGCTACTATGCCCAAAAACAGCTCATTTTAGCGTTTCTATGCACAGTGGCACTGTGTTAGTGCTCCTGAGTGAAAGAAGAGATCGCAGCTCCACAGATGCTGAAAAGCTGTTTTCCCTGTAAGAGAAAGTCTCTTTATGCAATTTTAAGATCAAAGCTAACCAAAATGAAAGATACTGGTTTCAAATGAAATAATCTTTCATTTCCAATGCAAAAAAGGTGTTTCTTTAATAATTTAGATGATTTCTGCTCCTCGAGTAATGTTAGTGCTACTATGCCCAAACATCTTATTTTAGCGTTTCTATGATCAGTGGCACTGTGACAGTGCTCCTGAGTGAAAGAAGATACCGCAGCTCCGCAGATGCTGAAAAGCTGTTTTCCATGTAAGAGAATTTCACTTCATGCAATGTTAAGATCAAAGCTTGCCAAAATGAAAGATACTGGTTTCAAATGAAATAATCTTTCATTTGCAATGCAAAAAAGGTGTTTCTTTAATAATTTAGATGATTTCTGCTCCTCGAGTAATGTTAGTGCTACTATGCCCAAACAGCTTATTTTAGCGTTTCTATGAACAGTGGCACTGTGACAGTGCTCCTGAGTGAAAGAAGATACCGCAGCTCCGCAGATGCTGAAAAGCTGTTTTCCCTGTAAGAGAATGTCACTTTATGCAATGTTAAGATCAAAGCTTTCTAAGATAAAAGATATTGGTTTCAAATAACTTATACAGTTATGTACTATGCAGAAACGCGTTTCTTTAATGTGTTAGTGCTGCCATGCCCAAACAGCTTATTTTAGCGGTTCTATGAACAGTGGCACTGTGACAGTGCTCTTGAGTGAAAAAAAGAGACCGCAGCTACGCAGATGCTACAAAGCTCTTTTCCCTTTAAGAAAATGTCACTTTATGCAATGTTAAGATCAAAGCTTTCTAAAATAAAAGATATTGGTTTCAAATGAATTATACTGTTATGTACAAGGCAGAAAGGCGTTTCTTTAATGTGGTAGATTGTTTCTGCTCCTCAAGTAATGTTAGTGCTGCTATGCCCAAAAACAGCTTATTTTAGCGTTTCTATGAACAGTGGCACTGTGTTAGTGCTCCTGAGTGAAAGAAGAGACCGCAGCTCTACAAATGCTGAAAAGCTGTTTAAACTGTAAGAGAATGTCACTTCATGCAATGTTAAGATCAAAGATTGCCAAAATGAAAGATACTGGTTTCAAATGAAATAATCTTTCATTTGCAATGCAAAAAAGGTATTTCTTTAATAATTTAGATGATTTCTGCTCCTCGAGTAATGTTAGTGCTACTATGCCTAAACAGCTTATTTTAGCGTTTCTATGAACAGTGGCACTGTGACAGTGCTCCTGAGTGAAAGAAGATTCCGCAGATGCTGAAAAGCTGTTTTCCCTGTAAGAGAATTTCACTTCATGCAATGTTAAGATCAAAGCTTGCCAAAATGAAAGATATTGGTTTCAAATGAAATGAACTATTATTTGCAATGCAAAAAGGCGTATTTTATGTGTTAGATGATTTCTGCTCCTCGAGTAATGTTAGTGCTACTATGCCCAAAAACAGCTTATTTTAGCGTTTCTATGAATAGTTGCACTGTGGCAGTGCTCCTGAGTGAAAGAAGATACCACAGCTCCGCAGATGCTGACAAGCTGTTTTCCCTGTAAGAGAAAGTCTCTTTATGCAATTTTAAGATCAAAGCTAACCAAAATGAAAAAATATTGTTTTCAAATGAAATAAACACTTATTTGCAATGTAAAAAGTCCTTTCTATAAGGTGTTAGTTGATTTCTGCTCCTCGAGTAATGTTAGTGCTACCATGCCCAAACAGCTTATTTTAGCATTTCTATGAACAGTGGCACTGTGATAGTGCTCCTGAGTGAAAAAAGAGACCGCAGCTCCGCAGATGCTGAAAAGCTGTTTTAACTGTAAGAGAATGTCACTTCATGCAATGTTAAGATCAAAGCTAACCAAAATGAAAAAATATTGTTTTCAAAACAAATAAACACTTATTTGCAATGTAAAAAGTCGTTTCTGTAAGGTGTTAGTTGATTTCTACTCCTCAAGTAAAGGTAGTGCTCCTCTATGCTCAAACAGCTTAAGTTAGCGTTTCTATTAACAGTGGTTCTGTTTCAGTGTTCCTCAGTGAAAGATGAGTCCGCAGATCCACAGGTGTTTAAAAGCTATTTTCCCTGTAAGAGAATGTCAGCTCATGCAATGTTAAGATCAAAGCTTGCCAAAATGAAAGATACTGGTTTCAAATGAAATAATCTTTCATTTGCAATGCAAAACAGGTGTTTCTTTAATAATTTAGATGATTTCTGCTCCTCGAGTAATGTTAGTGCTACTATGCCCAAACAGCTTCTTTTAGCGTTTCTATGAACAGTGGCACTGTGATAGTGCTCCTGAGTGAAAGAAGAGACTGCAGTTCCGCAGATGCTACAAAGCTGTTTTCCCTGTAAGAGAATGTCACTTTATGCAATGTTAAGATCAAAGCTTTCTAAAATAAAAGATATTGGTTTCAAATGACTTATACAGTTATGTACTATGCAGAAACGCGTTTCATTAATGTGTTAGTGCTACCATGCCCAAACAGCTTATTTTAGCGTTTCTATGAACAGTGGCACTGTGACTTTGCTCCTGAGTGAAAGAAGAGCTCGCAGCTCCACAGATGCTGAAAAGCTGTTTTCCCTGTAAGAGAATTTCACTTCATGCAATGTTAAGATCAAAGCTTGCCAAAATGAAAGATATTTGTTTCAAATGAAATGAACGCTTATTTGCAATGCAGAAAGGCGTTTCTTTAATGTGTTAGATTGTTTCTGCTCCTAAAGTAAAGTTAGTGCTGCTATGCCCAAAAACAGCTTATTTTAGCGTTTCTATGAACAGTGGCACTGTGTTAGTGCTCCTGAGTGAAAGAAGAGACCGCAGCTCTACAAATGCTGAAAAGCTGTTTAAACTGTAAGAGAATGTCACTTCATGCAATGTTAAGATCAAAGATTGCCAAAATAAAAGATACTGGTTTCAAATGAAATAAACTTTTATTTAAAATGCAGAAAGGCGTTTCTTTAATGTGTTAGATTGTTTCTGCTCCTAAAGTACAGTTAGTGCTACTATGCTCAGACATCTTATTTTAGTGTTTCTATATACAGTGGCACTGTGTCAGCGCTCCTGAGTCAAAGAAGAGACCGCAGCTCCACAGATGCTACAAAGTTTTTCCCTGTAAGAGAATGTCACTTTATGCAATGTTAAGATCAAAGCTTTCTAAAATAACAGATATTGCTTTCAAATGACTTATACAGGTATGTACTATGCAGAAACGCGTTTCTGTAATGTGTTAGTGCTACCATGCCCAAACAGCTTATTTTAGCGTTTCTATGAACAGTGCCACTGTGACAGTGCTCTTGAGTGAAAAAAGAGACCGCAGCTCCACAGATGCTGAAAAGCTGTTTTATCTGTAAGAGAATGTCACTTCATGCAAAGTTAAGATCAAAGCTAACCAAAATGAAAAAATATTGTTTTCAAAACAAATAAACACTTATTTGCAATGTAAAAAGTCGTTTCTGTAAGGTGTTAGTTGATTTCTACTCCTCAAGTAAAGGTAGTGCTCCTCTATGCTCAAACAGCTTAAGTTAGCGTTTCTATGAACAATGGCACTGTGACAGTGCTCTTGAGTGAAAAAAGAGACGGCAGCTCCGCAGATGCTAAAAACCTGTTTTCCCTGTAAGAGAAAGTCACTTTATGCAACGTTAAGATCAACGCTTCCCAAAATGAAAGATATTGGTTTCAAATGAAATAATCTTTCATTTGCAATGCAAAAAAGGTGTTTCTTTAATAATTTAGATGATTTCTGCTCCTCGAGTAATGTTAGTGCTACTATACCCAAAAACAGCTTATTTTAGCGTTTCTATGAATAGTTGCACTGTATCAGTGCTCCTGAGTGAAAGAAGAGACCGCAGCTCTACAAATGCTGAAAAGCTGTTTTAACTGTAAGAGAGTCACTTCATGCAATGTTAAGATCAAAGCTTGCCAAAATGAAACAAACTGGTTTCAAATGAAATAATCTTTCATTTGCAATGCAAAAAAGGTGTTTCTTTAATAATTTAGATGATTTCTGCTCCTCGAGTAATGTTAGTGCTACTATGCCCAAACAGCTTATTTTAGCGTTTCTATGAACAGTGGCACTGTGTCAGTGCTCCTGAGTGAAAGAAGAGACCGCAGCTCCACAGATGCTGAAAAGCTGTTTTAACTGTAAGAGAATGTCACTTCATGCAATGTTAAGATCAAAGCTTGCCAAACTGAAAGATACTGGTTTCAAATGAAACAATCTTTCATTTGCAATGCAAAAAAAAGGTGTTTCTTTCATATTTAAGATGATTTCTGCTCCTCGAGTAATGTTAGTGCTACTATGCCCAAACAGCTTATTTTAGCGTTTCTATGAACAGTGGCACTGTGACAGTGCTCCTGAGTGAAAGAAGATACCACAGCTCCGCAGATGCTGAAAAGCTGTTTTCCCTGTAAGAGAAAGTCACTTAATGCAATGTTAAGATCAAAGCTTGCTAAAATTAAAGATATTGGTTTCAAATGAATTAAACTCTTATTTGCAATGCAAAAAGGTGTTTTTTTATGTGTTGGAGGACTTCTCCTCCTCGAGTAAAGTTAGTGCTGCTATGCCCAAACAGCTTATATTAGCGTTTCTATGAACAGTGGCACTGTGGCTGTGCTCCTGAGTGAAAGAAGATACCACAGCTCCGCAGATGCTGAAAAGCTGTTTTCCCTGTAAGAGAAAGTCACTTAATGCAATGTTAAGATCAAAGCTTGCTAAAATTAAAGATATTGGTTTCAAATGAATTAAACTCTTATTTGCAATGCAAAAAGGTGTTTTTTTATGTGTTGGAGGACTTCTCCTCCTCGAGTAAAATTAGTGCTGCTATGCCCAAACAGCTTATATTAGCGTTTCTATGAACAGTGGCACTGTGGCTGTGCTCCTGAGTGAAAGAATAGACCACAGCTCCGCAGTTGCTACAAAGCTGTTTTCCCTGTAAGAGAATGTCACTTCATGCAATGTTAAGATCAAAGCTTTCTAAGATAAAAGATATTGGTTTCAAATAACTTATACAGTTATGTACTATGCAGAAATGCGTTTCTTTAATGTGTTAGTGCTACCATGCCCTTGCAGCTTATTTTAGCGTTTCTATGAACAGTGGCACTGTGACAGTGCTCTTCAGTGAAAAAAGAGACCGCAGCTCCGCAGATGCTAAAAAGCTGTTTTCCCTGAAAGAAAATGTCACTTTATGCAATGTTAAGATCAAACCTTTCTAAAATAAAAGATATTTCTTTCAAATGAATTATACTGTTATTTACAATGCAGAAAGGCGTTTCTTTAATGTGGTAGATTGTTTCTGCTCCTCAAGTAATATTAGTGCTACTATGCCCAAAAACAGCTCATTTTAGCGTTTCTATGCACAATGGCACTGTGTTAGTGCTCCTGAGTGAAAGAAGAGATCGCAGCTCCACAGATGCTGAAAAGCTGTTTTCCCTGTAAGAGAAAGTCTCTTTATGCAATTTTAAGATCAAAGCTAACCAAAATGAAAAAATTTTGTTTTCAAATGAAATAAACACTTATTTGCAATGTAAAAAGTCGTTTCTATAAGGTTTTAGTTGATTTCTACTCCTCAAGTAAAGTTAGTGCTCCTCTATGCTCAAACAGCTTAAGTTAGCGGTTCTATGAACAGTGGTTCTGTTTCAGTGTTCCTAAGTGAAAGATGAGTCCGCAGATCCACAGGTGTCTAAAAGCTATTTTCCCTGTAAGAGAATGTCAGTTCATGCAATGTTAAGATCAGAGCTTGCCAAAATGAAAGGTACTGGTTTCAAATGAAATAATCTTTATTTGCAATGCAAAACAGGTGTTTCTTTAATAATTCCGATGATTTCTGCTCCTCGAGTAATGTTAGTGCTACCATGCCCAAATTTTGTTTTCAAATGAAATTAACACTTATTTGCAATGTAAAAAGTCGTTTCTATAAGGTTTTAGTTGATTTCTACTGCTCAAGTAAAGTTAGTGCTCCTCTATGCTCAAACAGCTTAAGTTAGCGTTTCTATGAACAGTGGTTCTGTTTCAGTGTTCCTAGCGTTTCTATGAACAGTGGCACTGTGACAGTGCTCGTGAGTGAAAGACGATACCACAGCTCCGCAGATGCTGAAAAGCTGTTTTCCCTGTAAGAGAATGTCACTTTATGCAATGTTAGGAACAAAACTTTCTAAAAGAAAAGATATTGGTTTCAAATGAATTATACTGTTATGTACGATGCAGAAACGCGTTTCTGTAATGTGTTAATGCTACCATGCCCAAACAGCTTATTTTCGCGTTTCTATGAACAGTGGCACTGTGACAGTGCTCTTGAGTGAAAAAAGAGACCGCAGCTCCACAGATGCTGAAAAGCTGTTTTAACTGTAAGAGAATGTCACTTCATGCAATGTTAAGATCAAAGCTTGCCAAAATGAAAGATACTGGTTTCAAATGAAATAATCTTTCATTTGCAATGCAAAACAGGTGTTTCTTTAAAAATTTAGATGATTTCTTCTCCTCGAGTAATTTTAGTGCTACTATGCCCAAACAGCTTCTTTTAGCGTTTCTATGAACAGTGGCACTGTGACAGTGCTCCTGAGTGAAAGAAGAGACCGCAGTTCCGCAGATGCTACAAAGCTGTTTTCCCTGTAAGAGAATGTCACTTTATGCAATGTTAAGATCAAAGCTTTCTAAAATAAAAGATATTGGTTTCAAATGACTTATACAGTTATGTACTATGCAGAAACGCGGTTCTTTAATGTGGTAGATTGTTTCTGCTCCTCAAGTAATGTTAGTGCTACCATGCCCAAACAGCTTATTTTAGCGTTTCTATGAACAGTGGCACTGTGACTTTGCTCCTGAGTGAAAGAAGAGCTCGCAGCTCCACAGATGCTGAAAAGCTGTTTTCCCTGTAAGAGAATTTCACTTCATGCAATGTTAAGATCAAAGCTTGCCAAAATGAAAGATATTGGTTTCAAATGAAATGAACTCTTTTTTGCAATGCAGAAAGGCGTTTCTTTAATGTGTTAGATTGTTTCTGCTCCTAAAGTAAAGTTAGTGCCACTATGCTCAGACATCTTATTTTAGTGTTTCTATATACAGTGGCACTGTGTCAGCGCTCCTGAGTGAAAGAAGAGACCGCAGCTCCACAGATGCTGAAAAACTGTTTTCCCTGTAAGAGAATTTCACTTTATGCAATGTTAAGATCAAACCTTTCTAAAATAAAAGATATTGGTTTCAAATAGATTATACTGTTATTTACAATGCAGAAAGGCGTTTCTTTAATGTGGTAGATTGTTTCTGCTCCTCAAGTAATGTTAGTGCTACTATGCCCAAAAACAGCTCATTTTAGCGTTTCTATGCACAGTGGCACTGTGTTAGTGCTCCTGAGTGAAAGAAGAGATCGCAGCTCCACAGATGCTGAAAAGCTGTTTTCCCTGTAAGAGAAAGTCTCTTTATGCAATTTTAAGATCAAAGCTAACCAAAATGAAAGATACTGGTTTCAAATGAAATAATCTTTCATTTCCAATGCAAAAAAGGTGTTTCTTTAATAATTTAGATGATTTCTGCTCCTCGAGTAATGTTAGTGCTACTATGCCCAAACATCTTATTTTAGCGTTTCTATGAACAGTGGCACTGTGACAGTGCTCCTGAGTGAAAGAAGATACCACAGCTCCGCAGATGCTGACAAGCTGTTTTCCCTGTAAGAGAAAGTCACTTAATGCAATGTTAAGATCAAAGCTTGCTAAAATGAAAGATATTGGTTTCAAATGAAATAATCTTTCATTTGCAATGCAAAAAAGGTGTTTCTTTAATAATTTAGATGATTTCTGCTCCTCGAGTAATGTTAGTGCTACTATACCCAAAAACAGCTTATTTTAGCGTTTCTATGAATAGTTGCACTGTATCAGTGCTCCTGAGTGAAAGAAGAGACCGCAGCTCTACAAATGCTGAAAAGCTGTTTTAACTGTAAGAGAGTCACTTCATGCAATGTTAAGATCAAAGCTTGCCAAAATGAAACAAACTGGTTTCAAATGAAATAATCTTTCATTTGCAATGCAAAAAAGGTGTTTCTTTAATAATTTAGATGATTTCTGCTCCTCGAGTAATGTTAGTGCTACTATGCCCAAACAGCTTATTTTAGCGTTTCTATGAACAGTGGCACTGTGTCAGTGCTCCTGAGTGAAAGAAGAGACCGCAGCTCCACAGATGCTGAAAAGCTGTTTTAACTGTAAGAGAATGTCACTTCATGCAATGTTAAGATCAAAGCTTTCTAAGATAAAAGATATTGGTTTCAAATAACTTATACAGTTATGTACTATGCAGAAATGCGTTTCTTTAATGTGTTAGTGCTACCATGCCCTTGCAGCTTATTTTAGCGTTTCTATGAACAGTGGCACTGTGACAGTGCTCTTCAGTGAAAAAAGAGACCGCAGCTCCGCAGATGCTAAAAAGCTGTTTTCCCTGAAAGAAAATGTCACTTTATGCAATGTTAAGATCAAACCTTTCTAAAATAAAAGATATTTCTTTCAAATGAATTATACTGTTATTTACAATGCAGAAAGGCGTTTCTTTAATGTGGTAGATTGTTTCTGCTCCTCAAGTAATATTAGTGCTACTATGCCCAAAAACAGCTCATTTTAGCGTTTCTATGCACAATGGCACTGTGTTAGTGCTCCTGAGTGAAAGAAGAGATCGCAGCTCCACAGATGCTGAAAAGCTGTTTTCCCTGTAAGAGAAAGTCTCTTTATGCAATTTTAAGATCAAAGCTAACCAAAATGAAAAAATTTTGTTTTCAAATGAAATAAACACTTATTTGCAATGTAAAAAGTCGTTTCTATAAGGTTTTAGTTGATTTCTACTCCTCAAGTAAAGTTAGTGCTCCTCTATGCTCAAACAGCTTAAGTTAGCGGTTCTATGAACAGTGGTTCTGTTTCAGTGTTCCTAAGTGAAAGATGAGTCCGCAGATCCACAGGTGTCTAAAAGCTATTTTCCCTGTAAGAGAATGTCAGTTCATGCAATGTTAAGATCAGAGCTTGCCAAAATGAAAGGTACTGGTTTCAAATGAAATAATCTTTATTTGCAATGCAAAACAGGTGTTTCTTTAATAATTCCGATGATTTCTGCTCCTCGAGTAATGTTAGTGCTACCATGCCCAAATTTTGTTTTCAAATGAAATTAACACTTATTTGCAATGTAAAAAGTCGTTTCTATAAGGTTTTAGTTGATTTCTACTGCTCAAGTAAAGTTAGTGCTCCTCTATGCTCAAACAGCTTAAGTTAGCGTTTCTATGAACAGTGGTTCTGTTTCAGTGTTCCTAGCGTTTCTATGAACAGTGGCACTGTGACAGTGCTCGTGAGTGAAAGACGATACCACAGCTCCGCAGATGCTGAAAAGCTGTTTTCCCTGTAAGAGAATGTCACTTTATGCAATGTTAGGAACAAAACTTTCTAAAAGAAAAGATATTGGTTTCAAATGAATTATACTGTTATGTACGATGCAGAAACGCGTTTCTGTAATGTGTTAATGCTACCATGCCCAAACAGCTTATTTTCGCGTTTCTATGAACAGTGGCACTGTGACAGTGCTCTTGAGTGAAAAAAGAGACCGCAGCTCCACAGATGCTGAAAAGCTGTTTTAACTGTAAGAGAATGTCACTTCATGCAATGTTAAGATCAAAGCTTGCCAAAATGAAAGATACTGGTTTCAAATGAAATAATCTTTCATTTGCAATGCAAAACAGGTGTTTCTTTAAAAATTTAGATGATTTCTTCTCCTCGAGTAATTTTAGTGCTACTATGCCCAAACAGCTTCTTTTAGCGTTTCTATGAACAGTGGCACTGTGACAGTGCTCCTGAGTGAAAGAAGAGACCGCAGTTCCGCAGATGCTACAAAGCTGTTTTCCCTGTAAGAGAATGTCACTTTATGCAATGTTAAGATCAAAGCTTTCTAAAATAAAAGATATTGGTTTCAAATGACTTATACAGTTATGTACTATGCAGAAACGCGGTTCTTTAATGTGGTAGATTGTTTCTGCTCCTCAAGTAATGTTAGTGCTACCATGCCCAAACAGCTTATTTTAGCGTTTCTATGAACAGTGGCACTGTGACTTTGCTCCTGAGTGAAAGAAGAGCTCGCAGCTCCACAGATGCTGAAAAGCTGTTTTCCCTGTAAGAGAATTTCACTTCATGCAATGTTAAGATCAAAGCTTGCCAAAATGAAAGATATTGGTTTCAAATGAAATGAACTCTTTTTTGCAATGCAGAAAGGCGTTTCTTTAATGTGTTAGATTGTTTCTGCTCCTAAAGTAAAGTTAGTGCCACTATCCTCAGACATCTTATTTTAGTGTTTCTATATACAGTGGCACTGTGTCAGCGCTCCTGAGTGAAAGAAGAGACCGCAGCTCCACAGATGCTGAAAAACTGTTTTCCCTGTAAGAGAATTTCACTTTATGCAATGTTAAGATCAAACCTTTCTAAAATAAAAGATATTGGTTTCAAATAGATTATACTGTTATTTACAATGCAGAAAGGCGTTTCTTTAATGTGGTAGATTGTTTCTGCTCCTCAAGTAATGTTAGTGCTACTATGCCCAAAAACAGCTCATTTTAGCGTTTCTATGCACAGTGGCACTGTGTTAGTGCTCCTGAGTGAAAGAAGAGATCGCAGCTCCACAGATGCTGAAAAGCTGTTTTCCCTGTAAGAGAAAGTCTCTTTATGCAATTTTAAGATCAAAGCTAACCAAAATGAAAGATACTGGTTTCAAATGAAATAATCTTTCATTTCCAATGCAAAAAAGGTGTTTCTTTAATAATTTAGATGATTTCTGCTCCTCGAGTAATGTTAGTGCTACTATGCCCAAACATCTTATTTTAGCGTTTCTATGAACAGTGGCACTGTGACAGTGCTCCTGAGTGAAAGAAGATACCACAGCTCCGCAGATGCTGACAAGCTGTTTTCCCTGTAAGAGAAAGTCACTTAATGCAATGTTAAGATCAAAGCTTGCTAAAATGAAAGATATTGGTTTCAAATGAAATAATCTTTCATTTGCAATGCAAAAAAGGTGTTTCTTTAATAATTTAGATGATTTCTGCTCCTCGAGTAATGTTAGTGCTACTATACCCAAAAACAGCTTATTTTAGCGTTTCTATGAATAGTTGCACTGTATCAGTGCTCCTGAGTGAAAGAAGAGACCGCAGCTCTACAAATGCTGAAAAGCTGTTTTAACTGTAAGAGAGTCACTTCATGCAATGTTAAGATCAAAGCTTGCCAAAATGAAACAAACTGGTTTCAAATGAAATAATCTTTCATTTGCAATGCAAAAAAGGTGTTTCTTTAATAATTTAGATGATTTCTGCTCCTCGAGTAATGTTAGTGCTACTATGCCCAAACAGCTTATTTTAGCGTTTCTATGAACAGTGGCACTGTGTCAGTGCTCCTGAGTGAAAGAAGAGACCGCAGCTCCACAGATGCTGAAAAGCTGTTTTAACTGTAAGAGAATGTCACTTCATGCAATGTTAAGATCAAAGCTTTCTAAGATAAAAGATATTGGTTTCAAATAACTTATACAGTTATGTACTATGCAGAAATGCGTTTCTTTAATGTGTTAGTGCTACCATGCCCTTGCAGCTTATTTTAGCGTTTCTATGAACAGTGGCACTGTGACAGTGCTCTTCAGTGAAAAAAGAGACCGCAGCTCCGCAGATGCTAAAAAGCTGTTTTCCCTGAAAGAAAATGTCACTTTATGCAATGTTAAGATCAAACCTTTCTAAAATAAAAGATATTTCTTTCAAATGAATTATACTGTTATTTACAATGCAGAAAGGCGTTTCTTTAATGTGGTAGATTGTTTCTGCTCCTCAAGTAATATTAGTGCTACTATGCCCAAAAACAGCTCATTTTAGCGTTTCTATGCACAATGGCACTGTGTTAGTGCTCCTGAGTGAAAGAAGAGATCGCAGCTCCACAGATGCTGAAAAGCTGTTTTCCCTGTAAGAGAAAGTCTCTTTATGCAATTTTAAGATCAAAGCTAACCAAAATGAAAAAATTTTGTTTTCAAATGAAATAAACACTTATTTGCAATGTAAAAAGTCGTTTCTATAAGGTTTTAGTTGATTTCTACTCCTCAAGTAAAGTTAGTGCTCCTCTATGCTCAAACAGCTTAAGTTAGCGGTTCTATGAACAGTGGTTCTGTTTCAGTGTTCCTAAGTGAAAGATGAGTCCGCAGATCCACAGGTGTCTAAAAGCTATTTTCCCTGTAAGAGAATGTCAGTTCATGCAATGTTAAGATCAGAGCTTGCCAAAATGAAAGGTACTGGTTTCAAATGAAATAATCTTTATTTGCAATGCAAAACAGGTGTTTCTTTAATAATTCCGATGATTTCTGCTCCTCGAGTAATGTTAGTGCTACCATGCCCAAATTTTGTTTTCAAATGAAATTAACACTTATTTGCAATGTAAAAAGTCGTTTCTATAAGGTTTTAGTTGATTTCTACTGCTCAAGTAAAGTTAGTGCTCCTCTATGCTCAAACAGCTTAAGTTAGCGTTTCTATGAACAGTGGTTCTGTTTCAGTGTTCCTAGCGTTTCTATGAACAGTGGCACTGTGACAGTGCTCGTGAGTGAAAGACGATACCACAGCTCCGCAGATGCTGAAAAGCTGTTTTCCCTGTAAGAGAATGTCACTTTATGCAATGTTAGGAACAAAACTTTCTAAAAGAAAAGATATTGGTTTCAAATGAATTATACTGTTATGTACGATGCAGAAACGCGTTTCTGTAATGTGTTAATGCTACCATGCCCAAACAGCTTATTTTCGCGTTTCTATGAACAGTGGCACTGTGACAGTGCTCTTGAGTGAAAAAAGAGACCGCAGCTCCACAGATGCTGAAAAGCTGTTTTAACTGTAAGAGAATGTCACTTCATGCAATGTTAAGATCAAAGCTTGCCAAAATGAAAGATACTGGTTTCAAATGAAATAATCTTTCATTTGCAATGCAAAACAGGTGTTTCTTTAAAAATTTAGATGATTTCTTCTCCTCGAGTAATTTTAGTGCTACTATGCCCAAACAGCTTCTTTTAGCGTTTCTATGAACAGTGGCACTGTGACAGTGCTCCTGAGTGAAAGAAGAGACCGCAGTTCCGCAGATGCTACAAAGCTGTTTTCCCTGTAAGAGAATGTCACTTTATGCAATGTTAAGATCAAAGCTTTCTAAAATAAAAGATATTGGTTTCAAATGACTTATACAGTTATGTACTATGCAGAAACGCGGTTCTTTAATGTGGTAGATTGTTTCTGCTCCTCAAGTAATGTTAGTGCTACCATGCCCAAACAGCTTATTTTAGCGTTTCTATGAACAGTGGCACTGTGACTTTGCTCCTGAGTGAAAGAAGAGCTCGCAGCTCCACAGATGCTGAAAAGCTGTTTTCCCTGTAAGAGAATTTCACTTCATGCAATGTTAAGATCAAAGCTTGCCAAAATGAAAGATATTGGTTTCAAATGAAATGAACTCTTTTTTGCAATGCAGAAAGGCGTTTCTTTAATGTGTTAGATTGTTTCTGCTCCTAAAGTAAAGTTAGTGCCACTATGCTCAGACATCTTATTTTAGTGTTTCTATATACAGTGGCACTGTGTCAGCGCTCCTGAGTGAAAGAAGAGACCGCAGCTCCACAGATGCTGAAAAACTGTTTTCCCTGTAAGAGAATTTCACTTTATGCAATGTTAAGATCAAACCTTTCTAAAATAAAAGATATTGGTTTCAAATAGATTATACTGTTATTTACAATGCAGAAAGGCGTTTCTTTAATGTGGTAGATTGTTTCTGCTCCTCAAGTAATGTTAGTGCTACTATGCCCAAAAACAGCTCATTTTAGCGTTTCTATGCACAGTGGCACTGTGTTAGTGCTCCTGAGTGAAAGAAGAGATCGCAGCTCCACAGATGCTGAAAAGCTGTTTTCCCTGTAAGAGAAAGTCTCTTTATGCAATTTTAAGATCAAAGCTAACCAAAATGAAAGATACTGGTTTCAAATGAAATAATCTTTCATTTCCAATGCAAAAAAGGTGTTTCTTTAATAATTTAGATGATTTCTGCTCCTCGAGTAATGTTAGTGCTACTATGCCCAAACATCTTATTTTAGCGTTTCTATGAACAGTGGCACTGTGACAGTGCTCCTGAGTGAAAGAAGATACCACAGCTCCGCAGATGCTGACAAGCTGTTTTCCCTGTAAGAGAAAGTCACTTAATGCAATGTTAAGATCAAAGCTTGCTAAAATGAAAGATATTGGTTTCAAATGAAATAATCTTTCATTTGCAATGCAAAAAAGGTGTTTCTTTAATAATTTAGATGATTTCTGCTCCTCGAGTAATGTTAGTGCTACTATACCCAAAAACAGCTTATTTTAGCGTTTCTATGAATAGTTGCACTGTATCAGTGCTCCTGAGTGAAAGAAGAGACCGCAGCTCTACAAATGCTGAAAAGCTGTTTTAACTGTAAGAGAGTCACTTCATGCAATGTTAAGATCAAAGCTTGCCAAAATGAAACAAACTGGTTTCAAATGAAATAATCTTTCATTTGCAATGCAAAAAAGGTGTTTCTTTAATAATTTAGATGATTTCTGCTCCTCGAGTAATGTTAGTGCTACTATGCCCAAACAGCTTATTTTAGCGTTTCTATGAACAGTGGCACTGTGTCAGTGCTCCTGAGTGAAAGAAGAGACCGCAGCTCCACAGATGCTGAAAAGCTGTTTTAACTGTAAGAGAATGTCACTTCATGCAATGTTAAGATCAAAGCTTGCCAAAATGAAAGATACTGGTTTCAAATGAAACAATCTTTCATTTGCAATGCAAAAAAAAGGTGTTTCTTTCATATTTAAGATGATTTCTGCTCCTCGAGTAATGTTAGTGCTACTATGCCCAAACAGCTTATTTTAGCGTTTCTATGAACAGTGGCACTGTGACAGTGCTCCTGAGTGAAAGAAGATACCACAGCTCCGCAGATGCTGAAAAGCTGTTTTCCCTGTAAGAGAAAGTCACTTAATGCAATGTTAAGATCAAAGCTTGCTAAAATTAAAGATATTGGTTTCAAATGAATTAAACTCTTATTTGCAATGCAAAAAGGTGTTTTTTTATGTGTTGGAGGACTTCTTCTCCTCGAGTAAAATTAGTGCTGCTATGCCCAAACAGCTTATATTAGCGTTTCTATGAACAGTGGCACTGTGGCTGTGCTCCTGAGTGAAAGAATAGACCACAGCTCCGCAGTTGCTACAAAGCTGTTTTCCCTGTAAGAGAATGTCACTTCATGCAATGTTAAGATCAAAGCTTTCTAAGATAAAAGATATTGGTTTCAAATAACTTATACAGTTATGTACTATGCAGAAATGCGTTTCTTTAATGTGTTAGTGCTACCATGCCCTTGCAGCTTATTTTAGCGTTTCTATGAACAGTGGCACTGTGACAGTGCTCTTCAGTGAAAAAAGAGACCGCAGCTCCGCAGATGCTAAAAAGCTGTTTTCCCTGAAAGAAAATGTCACTTTATGCAATGTTAAGATCAAACCTTTCTAAAATAAAAGATATTTCTTTCAAATGAATTATACTGTTATTTACAATGCAGAAAGGCGTTTCTTTAATGTGGTAGATTGTTTCTGCTCCTAAAGTAAAGTTAGTGCCACTATGCTCAGACATCTTATTTTCGCGTTTCTATGAACAGTGGCACTGTGACAGTGCTCTTGAGTGAAAAAAGAGACCGCAGCTCCACAGATGCTGAAAAGCTGTTTTAACTGTAAGAGAGTGTCACTTCATGCAATGTTAAGATCAAAGCTTGCCAAAATGAAAGATACTGGTTTCAAATGAAATAATCTTTCATTTGCAATGCAAAACAGGTGTTTCTTTAAAAATTTAGATGATTTCTTCTCCTCGAGTAATTTTAGTGCTACTATGCCCAAACAGCTTCTTTTAGCGTTTCTATGAACAGTGGCACTGTGACAGTGCTCCTGAGTGAAAGAACTGACCGCAGTTCCGCAGATGCTACAAAGCTGTTTTCCCTGTAAGAGAATGTCACTTTATGCAATGTTAAGATCAAAGCTTTCTAAAATAAAAGATATTGGTTTCAAATGACTTATACAGTTATGTACTATG
Source organism: Spinibarbus caldwelli (assembly GCA_039654775.1). NCBI lineage: Eukaryota > Metazoa > Chordata > Actinopteri > Cypriniformes > Cyprinidae > Spinibarbus > Spinibarbus caldwelli. The sequence continues at coordinate 32,785,830 of CM077244.1, forward strand.
CAGAAACGCGGTTCTTTAATGTGGTAGATTGTTTCTGCTCCTCAAGTAATGTTAGTGCTACCATGCCCAAACAGCTTATTTTAGCGTTTCTATGAACAGTGGCACTGTGACTTTGCTCCTGAGTGAAAGAAGAGCTCGCAGCTCCACAGATGCTGAAAAGCTGTTTTCCCTGTAAGAGAATTTCACTTCATGCAATGTTAAGATCAAAGCTTGCCAAAATGAAAGATATTGGTTTCAAATGAAATGAACTCTTTTTTGCAATGCAGAAAGGCGTTTCTTTAATGTGTTAGATTGTTTCTGCTCCTAAAGTAAAGTTAGTGCCACTATGCTCAGACATCTTATTTTAGTGTTTCTATATACAGTGGCACTGTGTCAGCGCTCCTGAGTGAAAGAAGAGACCGCAGCTCCACAGATGCTGAAAAACTGTTTTCCCTGTAAGAGAATTTCACTTTATGCAATGTTAAGATCAAACCTTTCTAAAATAAAAGATATTGGTTTCAAATAGATTATACTGTTATTTACAATGCAGAAAGGCGTTTCTTTAATGTGGTAGATTGTTTCTGCTCCTCAAGTAATGTTAGTGCTACTATGCCCAAAAACAGCTCATTTTAGCGTTTCTATGCACAGTGGCACTGTGTTAGTGCTCCTGAGTGAAAGAAGAGATCGCAGCTCCACAGATGCTGAAAAGCTGTTTTCCCTGTAAGAGAAAGTCTCTTTATGCAATTTTAAGATCAAAGCTAACCAAAATGAAAGATACTGGTTTCAAATGAAATAATCTTTCATTTCCAATGCAAAAAAGGTGTTTCTTTAATAATTTAGATGATTTCTGCTCCTCGAGTAATGTTAGTGCTACTATGCCCAAACATCTTATTTTAGCGTTTCTATGAACAGTGGCACTGTGACAGTGCTCCTGAGTGAAAGAAGATACCACAGCTCCGCAGATGCTGACAAGCTGTTTTCCCTGTAAGAGAAAGTCACTTAATGCAATGTTAAGATCAAAGCTTGCTAAAATGAAAGATATTGGTTTCAAATGAAATAATCTTTCATTTGCAATGCAAAAAAGGTGTTTCTTTAATAATTTAGATGATTTCTGCTCCTCGAGTAATGTTAGTGCTACTATACCCAAAAACAGCTTATTTTAGCGTTTCTATGAATAGTTGCACTGTATCAGTGCTCCTGAGTGAAAGAAGAGACCGCAGCTCTACAAATGCTGAAAAGCTGTTTTAACTGTAAGAGAGTCACTTCATGCAATGTTAAGATCAAAGCTTGCCAAAATGAAACAAACTGGTTTCAAATGAAATAATCTTTCATTTGCAATGCAAAAAAGGTGTTTCTTTAATAATTTAGATGATTTCTGCTCCTCGAGTAATGTTAGTGCTACTATGCCCAAACAGCTTATTTTAGCGTTTCTATGAACAGTGGCACTGTGTCAGTGCTCCTGAGTGAAAGAAGAGACCGCAGCTCCACAGATGCTGAAAAGCTGTTTTAACTGTAAGAGAATGTCACTTCATGCAATGTTAAGATCAAAGCTTGCCAAAATGAAAGATACTGGTTTCAAATGAAACAATCTTTCATTTGCAATGCAAAAAAAAGGTGTTTCTTTCATATTTAAGATGATTTCTGCTCCTCGAGTAATGTTAGTGCTACTATGCCCAAACAGCTTATTTTAGCGTTTCTATGAACAGTGGCACTGTGACAGTGCTCCTGAGTGAAAGAAGATACCACAGCTCCGCAGATGCTGAAAAGCTGTTTTCCCTGTAAGAGAAAGTCACTTAATGCAATGTTAAGATCAAAGCTTGCTAAAATTAAAGATATTGGTTTCAAATGAATTAAACTCTTATTTGCAATGCAAAAAGGTGTTTTTTTATGTGTTGGAGGACTTCTTCTCCTCGAGTAAAATTAGTGCTGCTATGCCCAAACAGCTTATATTAGCGTTTCTATGAACAGTGGCACTGTGGCTGTGCTCCTGAGTGAAAGAATAGACCACAGCTCCGCAGTTGCTACAAAGCTGTTTTCCCTGTAAGAGAATGTCACTTCATGCAATGTTAAGATCAAAGCTTTCTAAGATAAAAGATATTGGTTTCAAATAACTTATACAGTTATGTACTATGCAGAAATGCGTTTCTTTAATGTGTTAGTGCTACCATGCCCTTGCAGCTTATTTTAGCGTTTCTATGAACAGTGGCACTGTGACAGTGCTCTTCAGTGAAAAAAGAGACCGCAGCTCCGCAGATGCTAAAAAGCTGTTTTCCCTGAAAGAAAATGTCACTTTATGCAATGTTAAGATCAAACCTTTCTAAAATAAAAGATATTTCTTTCAAATGAATTATACTGTTATTTACAATGCAGAAAGGCGTTTCTTTAATGTGGTAGATTGTTTCTGCTCCTAAAGTAAAGTTAGTGCCACTATGCTCAGACATCTTATTTTCGCGTTTCTATGAACAGTGGCACTGTGACAGTGCTCTTGAGTGAAAAAAGAGACCGCAGCTCCACAGATGCTGAAAAGCTGTTTTAACTGTAAGAGAGTGTCACTTCATGCAATGTTAAGATCAAAGCTTGCCAAAATGAAAGATACTGGTTTCAAATGAAATAATCTTTCATTTGCAATGCAAAACAGGTGTTTCTTTAAAAATTTAGATGATTTCTTCTCCTCGAGTAATTTTAGTGCTACTATGCCCAAACAGCTTCTTTTAGCGTTTCTATGAACAGTGGCACTGTGACAGTGCTCCTGAGTGAAAGAACTGACCGCAGTTCCGCAGATGCTACAAAGCTGTTTTCCCTGTAAGAGAATGTCACTTTATGCAATGTTAAGATCAAAGCTTTCTAAAATAAAAGATATTGGTTTCAAATGACTTATACAGTTATGTACTATGCAGAAACGCGGTTCTTTAATGTGGTAGATTGTTTCTGCTCCTCAAGTAATGTTAGTGCTACCATGCCCAAACAGCTTATTTTAGCGTTTCTATGAACAGTGGCACTGTGACTTTGCTCCTGAGTGAAAGAAGAGCTCGCAGCTCCACAGATGCTGAAAAGCTGTTTTCCCTGTAAGAGAATTTCACTTCATGCAATGTTAAGATCAAAGCTTGCCAAAATGAAAGATATTGGTTTCAAATGAAATGAACTCTTTTTTGCAATGCAGAAAGGCGTTTCTTTAATGTGTTAGATTGTTTCTGCTCCTAAAGTAAAGTTAGTGCCACTATGCTCAGACATCTTATTTTAGTGTTTCTATATACAGTGGCACTGTGTCAGCGCTCCTGAGTGAAAGAAGAGACCGCAGCTCCACAGATGCTGAAAAACTGTTTTCCCTGTAAGAGAATTTCACTTTATGCAATGTTAAGATCAAACCTTTCTAAAATAAAAGATATTGGTTTCAAATAGATTATACTGTTATTTACAATGCAGAAAGGCGTTTCTTTAATGTGGTAGATTGTTTCTGCTCCTCAAGTAATGTTAGTGCTACTATGCCCAAAAACAGCTCATTTTAGCGTTTCTATGCACAGTGGCACTGTGTTAGTGCTCCTGAGTGAAAGAAGAGATCGCAGCTCCACAGATGCTGAAAAGCTGTTTTCCCTGTAAGAGAAAGTCTCTTTATGCAATTTTAAGATCAAAGCTAACCAAAATGAAAGATACTGGTTTCAAATGAAATAATCTTTCATTTCCAATGCAAAAAAGGTGTTTCTTTAATAATTTAGATGATTTCTGCTCCTCGAGTAATGTTAGTGCTACTATGCCCAAACATCTTATTTTAGCGTTTCTATGAACAGTGGCACTGTGACAGTGCTCCTGAGTGAAAGAAGATACCGCAGCTCCGCAGATGCTGAAAAGCTGTTTTCCATGTAAGAGAATTTCACTTCATGCAATGTTAAGATCAAAGCTTGCCAAAATGAAAGATACTGGTTTCAAATGAAATAATCTTTCATTTGCAATGCAAAAAAGGTGTTTCTTTAATAATTTAGATGATTTCTGCTCCTCGAGTAATGTTAGTGCTGCTATGCCCAAACAGCTTATTTTAGCGTTTCTATGAACAGTGGCACTGTGACAGTGCTCCTGAGTGAAAGAAGATACCGCAGCTGCGCAGATGCTGAAAAGCTGTTTTCCCTGTAAGAGAATGTCACTTTATGCAATGTTAAGATCAAAGCTTTCTAAGATAAAAGATATTGGTTTCAAATAACTTATACAGTTATGTACTATGCAGAAACGCGTTTCTTTAATGTGTTAGTGCTGCCATGCCCAAACAGCTTATTTTAGCGGTTCTATGAACAGTGGCACTGTGACAGTGCTCTTGAGTGAAAAAAGAGACCGCAGCTACGCAGATGCTACAAAGCTCTTTTCCCTTTAAGAAAATGTCACTTTATGCAATGTTAAGATCAAAGCTTTCTAAAATAAAAGATATTGGTTTCAAATGAATTATACTGTTATGTACAAGGCAGAAAGGCGTTTCTTTAATGTGGTAGATTGTTTCTGCTCCTCAAGTAATGTTAGTGCTGCTATGCCCAAAAACAGCTTATTTTAGCGTTTCTATGAACAGTGGCACTGTGTTAGTGCTCCTGAGTGAAAGATGAGACCGCAGCTCTACAAATGCTGAAAAGCTGTTTAAACTGTAAGAGAATGTCACTTCATGCAATGTTAAGATCAAAGATTGCCAAAATGAAAGATACTGGTTTCAAATGAAATAATCTTTCATTTGCAATGCAAAAAAGGTATTTCTTTAATAATTTAGATGATTTCTGCTCCTCGAGTAATGTTAGTGCTACTATGCCTAAACAGCTTATTTTATCGTTTCTATGAACAGTGGCACTGTGACAGTGCTCCTGAGTGAAAGAAGATTCCGCAGATGCTGAAAAGCTGTTTTCCCTGTAAGAGAAAGTCACTTTATGCAACGTTAAGATCAAAGCTTGCTAAAATAAAAGATATTGGTTTCAAATGAAATAAACTTTTATTTAAAATGCAGAAAGGCGTTTTTTTAATGTGTTAGATTGTTTCTGCTCCTAAAGTACAGTTAGTGCTACTATGCTCAGACATCTTATTTTAGTGTTTCTATATACAGTGGCACTGTGTCAGCGCTCCTGAGTCAAAGAAGAGACCGCAGCTCCACAGATGCTACAAAGTTTTTCCCTGTAAAAGAATGTCACTTTATGCAATGTTAAGATCAAAGCTTTCTAAAATAACAGATATTGGTTTCAAATGACTTATACAGGTATGTACTATGCAGAAACGTGGTTCTGTAATGTGTTAGTGCTACCATGCCCAAACAGCTTATTTTAGCGTTTCTATGAACAGTGCCACTGTGACAGTGCTCTTGAGTGAAAAAAGAGACCGCAGCTCCACAGATGCTGAAAAGCTGTTTTATCTGTAAGAGAATGTCACTTCATGCAAAGTTAAGATCAAAGCTAACCAAAATGAAAAAATATTGTTTTCAAAACAAATAAACACTTATTTGCAATGTAAAAAGTCGTTTCTGTAAGGTGTTAGTTGATTTCTACTCCTCAAGTAAAGGTAGTGCTCCTCTATGCTCAAACAGCTTAAGTTAGCGTTTCTATGAACAATGGCACTGTGACAGTGCTCTTGAGTGAAAAAAGAGACGGCAGCTCCGCAGATGCTAAAAACCTGTTTTCCCTGTAAGAGAAAGTCACTTTATGCAACGTTAAGATCAAAGCTTGCCAAAATGAAAGATATTGGTTTCAAATGAAATAATCTTTCATTTGCAATGCAAAAAAGGTGTTTCTTTAATAATTTAGATGATTTCTGCTCCTCGAGTAATGTTAGTGCTACTATACCCAAAAACAGCTTATTTTAGCGTTTCTATGAATAGTTGCACTGTATCAGTGCTCCTGAGTGAAAGAAGAGACCGCAGCTCTACAAATGCTGAAAAGCTGTTTTAACTGTAAGAGAGTCACTTCATGCAATGTTAAGATCAAAGCTTGCCAAAATGAAACAAACTGGTTTCAAATGAAATAATCTTTCATTTGCAATGCAAAAAAGGTGTTTCTTTAATAATTTAGATGATTTCTGCTCCTCGAGTAATGTTAGTGCTACTATGCCCAAACAGCTTATTTTAGCGTTTCTATGAACAGTGGCACTGTGTCAGTGCTCCTGAGTGAAAGAAGAGACCGCAACTCCACAGATGCTGAAAAGCTGTTTTAACTGTAAGAGAATGTCACTTCATGCAATGTTAAGATCAAAGCTTGCCAAAATGAAAGATACTGGTTTCAAATGAAACAATCTTTCATTTGCAATGCAAAAAAAAGGTGTTTCTTTCATATTTAAGATGATTTCTGCTCCTCGAGTAATGTTAGTGCTACTATGCCCAAAAACATCTTATTTTAGCGTTTCTATGAACAGTGGCACTGTGACAGTGCTCCTGAGTGAAAGAAGATACCACAGCTCCGCAGATGCTGACAAGCTGTTTTCCCTGTAAGAGAAAGTCACTTTATGCAATGTTAAGATCAAAGCTTCTTAAAATAAAAGATATTGGTTTCAAATGAAATAAACTCTTATTTAAAATGCAGAAAGGCGTTTCTTTAATGTGTTAGATTGTTTCTGCTCCTAAAGTACAGTTAGTGCTACTATGCTCAGACATCTTATTTTAGTGTTTCTATATACAGTGGCACTGTGTCAGCGCTCCTGAGTAAAAGACGATACCACAGCTCCGCAGATGCTGAAAAGCTGTTTTCCCTGTAAGAGAATGTCACTTTATGCAATGTTAGGAACAAAACTTTCTAAAAGAAAAGATATTGGTTTCAAATGAATTATACTGTTATGTACGATGCAGAAACGCGTTTCTGTAATGTGTTAATGCTACCATGCCCAAACAGCTTATTTTCGCGTTTCTATGAACAGTGGCACTGTGACAGTGCTCTTGAGTGAAAAAAGAGACCGCAGCTCCACAGATGCTGAAAAGCTGTTTTAACTGTAAGAGAATGTCACTTCATGCAATGTTAAGATCAAAGCTTGCCAAAATGAAAGATACTGGTTTCAAATGAAATAATCTTTCATTTGCAATGCAAAACAGGTGTTTCTTTAAAAATTTAGATGATTTCTGCTCCTCGAGTAATTTTAGTGCTACTATGCCCAAACAGCTTCTTTTAGCGTTTCTATGAACAGTGGCACTGTGACAGTGCTCCTGAGTGAAAGAAGAGACCGCAGTTCCGCAGATGCTACAAAGCTGTTTTCCCTGTAAGAGAATGTCACTTTATGCAATGTTAAGATCAAAGCTTTCTAAAATAAAAGATATTGGTTTCAAATGACTTATACAGTTATGTACTATGCAGAAACGCGGTTCTTTAATGTGGTAGATTGTTTCTGCTCCTCAAGTAATGTTAGTGCTACCATGCCCAAACAGCTTATTTTAGCGTTTCTATGAACAGTGGCACTGTGACTTTGCTCCTGAGTGAAAGAAGAGCTCGCAGCTCCACAGATGCTGAAAAGCTGTTTTCCCTGTAAGAGAAAGTCTCTTTATGCAATTTTAAGATCAAAGCTAACCAAAATGAAAAAATATTGTTTTCAAATGAAATAAACACTTATTTGCAATGTAAAAAGTCCTTTCTATAAGGTGTTAGTTGATTTCTGCTCCTCGAGTAATGTTAGTGCTACCATGCCCAAACAGCTTATTTTAGCATTTCTATGAACAGTGGCACTGTGATAGTGCTCCTGAGTGAAAGAAGATACCACAGCTCCGCAGATGCTGAAAAGCTGTTTTCCCTGTAAGAGAATGTCACTTTATGCAATGTTAGGAACAAAACTTTCTAAAAGAAAAGATATTGGTTTCAAATGAATTATACTGTTATGTACGATGCAGAAACGCGTTTCTGTAATGTGTTAGTGCTACCATGTCCAAACAGCTTATTTTAGCGTTTCTATGAACAGTGCCACTGTGACAGTGCTCTTGAGTGAAAAAAGAGACCGCAGCTCCACAGATGCTGAAAAGCTGTTTTAACTGTAAGAGAATGTCACTTCATGCAATGTTAAGATCAAAGCTAACCAAAATGAAAAAATATTGTTTTCAAAACAAATAAACACTTATTTGCAATGTACAAAGTCGTTTCTGTAAGGTGTTAGTTGATTTCTACTCCTCAAGTAAAGGTAGTGCTCCTCTATGCTCAAACAGCCTAAGTTAGCGTTTCTATTAACAGTGGTTCTGTTTCAGTGTTCCTCAGTGAAAGATGAGTCCGCAGATCCACAGGTGTTTAAAAGCTATTTTCCCTGTAAGAGAATGTCAGCTCATGCAATGTTAAGATCAAAGCTTGCCAAAATGAAAGATACTGGTTTCAAATGAAATAATCTTTCATTTGCAATGCAAAACAGGTGTTTCTTTAATAATTTAGATGATTTCTGCTCCTCGTGTAATGTTAGTGCTACTATGCCCAAACAGCTTCTTTTAGCGTTTCTATGAACAGTGGCACTGTGATAGTGCTCCTGAGTGAAAGAAGAGACCGCAGTTCCGCAGATGCTACAAAGCTGTTTTCCCTGTAAGAGAATGTCACTTTATGCAATGTTAAGATCAAAGCTTTCTAAAATAAAAGATATTGGTTTCAAATGACTTATACAGTTATGTACTATGCAGAAACGCGTTTCTTTAATGTGTTAGTGCTACCATGCCCAAACAGCTTATTTTAGCGTTTCTATGAACAGTGGCACTGTGACTTTGCTCCTGAGTGAAAGAAGAGCTCGCAGCTCCACAGATGCTGAAAAGCTGTTTTCCCTGTAAGAGAATTTCACTTCATGCAATGTTAAGATCAAAGTTTGCCAAAATGAAAGATATTGGTTTCAAATGAAATGAACTCTTATTTGCAATGCAGAAAGGCGTTTCTTTAATGTGTTAGATTGTTTCTGCTCCTAAAGTAAAGTTAGTGCTGCTATGCCCAAAAACAGCTTATTTTAGCGTTTCTATGAACAGTGGCACTGTGTTAGTGCTCCTGAGTGAAAGAAGAGACCGCAGCTCTACAAATGCTGAAAAGCTGTTTAAACTGTAAGAGAATGTCACTTCATGCAATGTTAAGATCAAAGATTGCCAAAATGAAAGATACTGGTTTCACATGAAATAATCTTTCATTTGCAATGCAAAAAAGGTGTTTCTTTAATAATTTAGATGATTTCTGCTCCTCGAGTAATGTTAGTGCTACTATGCCCAAACAGCTTATTTTAGCGTTTCTATGAACAGTGGCACTGTGACAGTGCTCCTGAGTGAAAGAAGATACCACAGCTCCGCAGATGCTGAAAAGCTGTTTTCCCTGTAAGAGAAAGTCACTTAATGCAATGTTAAGATCAAAGCTTGCTAAAATTAAAGATATTGGTTTCAAATGAATTAAACTCTTATTTGCAATGCAAAAAGGTGTTTTTTTATGTGTTGGAGGATTTCTTCTCCTCGAGTAAAGTTAGTGCTGCTATGCCCAAACAGCTTATATTAGCGTTTCTATGAACAGTGGCACTGTGGCTGTGCTCCTGAGTGAAAGAATAGACCACAGCTCCGCAGTTGCTACAAAGCTGTTTTCCCTGTAAGAGAATGTCACTTCATGCAATGTTAAGATCAAAGCTTTCTAAGATAAAAGATATTGGTTTCAAATAACTTATACAGTTATGTACTATGCAGAAATGCGTTTCTTTAATGTGTTAGTGCTACCATGCCCTTGCAGCTTATTTTAGCGTTTCTATGAACAGTGGCACTGTGACAGTGCTCTTGAGTGAAAGAAGAGCTCGCAGCTCCACAGATGCTGAAAAGCTGTTTTCCCTGTAAGAGAATTTCACTTCATGCAATGTTAAGATCAAAGCTTGCCAAAATGAAAGATATTGCTTTCAAATGAAATGAACTCTTTTTTGCAATGCAGAAAGGCGTTTCTTTAATGTGTTAGATTGTTTCTGCTCCTAAAGTAAAGTTAGTGCCACTATGCTCAGACATCTTATTTTAGTGTTTCTATATACAGTGGCACTGTGTCAGCGCTCCTGAGTGAAAGAAGAGACCGCAGCTCCACAGATGCTGAAAAACTGTTTTCCTTGTAAGAGAATTTCACTTTATGCAATGTTAAGATCAAAGCTTGCCAAAATGAAAGATATTGGTTTCAAATGAAATGAACTCGTATTTGCAATGCAAAAAGGTGTTTTTTTACGTGTTAGATGATTTCTGCTCCTCGAGTAATGTTAGTGCTACTATGCCCAAAAACATCTTATTTTAGCGTTTCTATGAACAGTGGCACTGTGACAGTGCTCCTGAGTGAAAGAAGATACCACAGCTCCGCAGATGCTGACAAGCTGTTTTCCCTGTAAGAGAAAGTCACTTTATGCAATGTTAAGATCAAAGCTTCTTAAAATAAAAGATATTGGTTTCAAATGAAATAAACTCTTATTTAAAATGCAGAAAGGCGTTTCTTTAATGTGTTAGATTGTTTCTGCTCCTAAAGTACAGTTAGTGCTACTATGCTCAGACATCTTATTTTAGTGTTTCTATATACAGTGGCACTGTGTCAGCGCTCCTGAGTAAAAGACGATACCACAGCTCCGCAGATGCTGAAAAGCTGTTTTCCCTGTAAGAGAATGTCACTTTATGCAATGTTAGGAACAAAACTTTCTAAAAGAAAAGATATTGGTTTCAAATGAATTATACTGTTATGTACGATGCAGAAACGCGTTTCTGTAATGTGTTAATGCTACCATGCCCAAACAGCTTATTTTCGCGTTTCTATGAACAGTGGCACTGTGACAGTGCTCTTGAGTGAAAAAAGAGACCGCAGCTCCACAGATGCTGAAAAGCTGTTTTAACTGTAAGAGAATGTCACTTCATGCAATGTTAAGATCAAAGCTTGCCAAAATGAAAGATACTGGTTTCAAATGAAATAATCTTTCATTTGCAATGCAAAACAGGTGTTTCTTTAAAAATTTAGATGATTTCTGCTCCTCGAGTAATTTTAGTGCTACTATGCCCAAACAGCTTCTTTTAGCGTTTCTATGAACAGTGGCACTGTGACAGTGCTCCTGAGTGAAAGAAGAGACCGCAGTTCCGCAGATGCTACAAAGCTGTTTTCCCTGTAAGAGAATGTCACTTTATGCAATGTTAAGATCAAAGCTTTCTAAAATAAAATATATTGGTTTCAAATGACTTATACAGTTATGTACTATGCAGAAACGCGGTTCTTTAATGTGGTAGATTGTTTCTGCTCCTCAAGTAATGTTAGTGCTACCATGCCCAAACAGCTTATTTTAGCGTTTCTATGAACAGTGGCACTGTGACTTTGCTCCTGAGTGAAAGAAGAGCTCGCAGCTCCACAGATGCTGAAAAGCTGTTTTCCCTGTAAGAGAAAGTCTCTTTATGCAATTTTAAGATCAAAGCTAACCAAAATGAAAAAATATTGTTTTCAAATGAAATAAACACTTATTTGCAATGTAAAAAGTCCTTTCTATAAGGTGTTAGTTGATTTCTGCTCCTCGAGTAATGTTAGTGCTACCATGCCCAAACAGCTTATTTTAGCATTTCTATGAACAGTGGCACTGTGATAGTGCTCCTGAGTGAAAGAAGACACCACAGCTCCGCAGATGCTGAAAAGCTGTTTTCCCTGTAAGAGAATGTCACTTTATGCAATGTTAGGAACAAAACTTTCTAAAAGAAAAGATATTGGTTTCAAATGAATTATACTGTTATGTACGATGCAGAAACGCGTTTCTGTAATGTGTTAGTGCTACCATGTCCAAACAGCTTATTTTAGCGTTTCTATGAACAGTGCCACTGTGACAGTGCTCTTGAGTGAAAAAAGAGACCGCAGCTCCACAGATGCTGAAAAGCTGTTTTAACTGTAAGAGAATGTCACTTCATGCAATGTTAAGATCAAAGCTAACCAAAATGAAAAAATATTGTTTTCAAAACAAATAAACACTTATTTGCAATGTAAAAAGTCGTTTCTGTAAGGTGTTAGTTGATTTCTACTCCTCAAGTAAAGGTAGTGCTCCTCTATGCTCATACAGCTTAAGTTAGCGTTTCTATGAACAGTGCCACTGTGACAGTGCTCTTGAGTGAAAAAAGAGACCGCAGATCCACAGGTGTTTTAAAGCTATTTTCCCTGTAAGAGAATGTCAGTTCATGCAATGTTAAGATCAAAGCTTGCCAAAATGAAAGATACTGGTTTCAAATGAAATAATCTTTCATTTGCAATGCAAAACAGGTGTTTCTTTAAAAATTTAGATGATTTCTGCTCCTCGAGTACTGTTAGTGCTACTATGCCCAAACAGCTTCTTTTAGCGATTCTATGAACAGTGGCACTGTGACAGTGCTCCTGAGTGAAAGAAGAGACCGCAGTTCCGCAGATGCTACAAAGCTGTTTTCCCTGTAAGAGAAAGCCACTTTATGCAATGTTAAGATCAAAGCTTTCTAAAATAAAAGATATTGGTTTCAAATGACTTATACAGTTATGTACTATGCAGAAACGCGTTTCTTTAATGTGTTAGTGCTACCATGCCCAAACAGCTTATTTTAGCGTTTCTATGAACAGTGGCACTGTGACAGTGCTCTTGAGTGAAAAAAGAGACCGCAGCTACACAGATGCTACAAAGCTGTTTTCCCTGTAAGAAAATATCACTTCATGCAATGTTAAGATCAAAGCTTGCCAAAATGAAAGATACTGGTTTCAAATGAAATAATCTTTCATTTGCAATGCAAAAAAGGTGTTTCTTTAATAATTTAGATGATTTCTCCTCCTCGAGTAATGTTAGTGCTACTATGCCTAAACAGCTTATTTTAGCGTTTCTATGAACAGTGGCACTGTGACAGTGCTCCTGAGTGAAAGAAGATACCGCAGCTCCGCAGATGCTGGAAAGCTGTTTTCCCTGTAAGAAAATGTCACATTATGCAATGTTAAGATCAAACCTTTCTAAAATAAAAGATATTGGTTTCAAATAGATTATACTGTTATTTACAATGCAGAAAGGCGTTTCTTTAATGTGGTAGATTGTTTCTGCTCCTCAAGTAATGTTAGTGCTACTATGCCCAAACAGCTTCTTTTAGCGTTTCTATGAACAGTGGCACTGTGATAGTGCTCCTGAGTGAAAGAAGAGCTCGCAGCTCCACAGATGCTGAAAAGCTGTTTTCCCTGTAAGAGAATTTCACTTCATGCAATGTTAAGATCAAAGTTTGCCAAAATGAAAGATATTTGTTTCAAATGAAATGAACTCTTATTTGCAATGCAGAAAGGCGTTTCTTTAATGTGTTAGATTGTTTCTGCTCCTAAAGTAAAGTTAGTGCTGCTATGCCCAAAAACAGCTTATTTTAGCGTTTCTATGAACAGTGGCACTGTGTTAGTGCTCCTGAGTGAAAGAAGAGACCGCAGCTCTACAAATGCTGAAAAGCTGTTTAAACTGTAAGAGAATGTCACTTCATGCAATGTTAAGATCAAAGATTGCCAAAATGAAAGATATTGGTTTCAAATGAAATGAACTCTTTTTTGCAATGCAGAAAGGCGTTTCTTTAATGTGTTAGATTGTTTCTGCTCCTAAAGTAAAGTTAGTGCTACTATGCTCAGACATCTTATTTTAGTGTTTCTATATACAGTGGCACTGTGTCAGCGCTCCTGAGTGAAAGAAGAGACCGCAGCTCCACAGATGCTGAAAAACTGTTTTCCCTGTAAGAGAATTTCACTTTATGCAATGTTAAGATCAAAGCTTGCCAAAATGAAAGATATTGGTTTCAAATGAAATGAACTCGTATTTGCAATGCAAAAAGGTGTTTTTTTACGTGTTAGATGATTTCTGCTCCTCGAGTAATGTTAGTGCTACTATGCCCAAAAACATCTTATTTTAGCGTTTCTATGAACAGTGGCACTGTGACAGTGCTCCTGAGTGAAAGAAGATACCACAGCTCCGCAGATGCTGACAAGCTGTTTTCCCTGTAAGAGAAAGTCACTTTATGCAATGTTAAGATCAAAGCTTGCTAAAATAAAAGATATTGGTTTCAAATGAAATAAACTCTTATTTAAAATGCAGAAAGGCGTTTCTTTAATGTGTTAGATTGTTTGTGCTCCTAAAGGACAGTTAGTGCTACTATGCTCAGACATCTTATTTTAGTGTTTCTATATACAGTGGCACTGTGTCAGCGCTCCTGAGTCAAAGAAGAGATCACAGCTCCACAGATGCTACAAAGCTGTTTTCCCTGTAAGAGAATGTCACTTTATGCAATGTTAAGATCAAAGCTTTCTAAAATAACAGATATTGGTTTCAAATAACTTATACAGTTATGTACTATGCAGAAACGCGTTTCTTTAATGTGTTAGTGCTACCATGCCCAAACAGCTTATTTTAGCGTTTCTATGAACAGTGGCACTGTGACAGTGCTCTTGAGTGAAAGAAGATACCGCAGCTCCACAAATGCTTAAAAGCTGTTTAAACTGTAAGAGAATGTCACTTCATGCAATGTTAAGATCAAAGATTGCCAAAATGAAAGATACTGGTTTCAAATGAAATAATCTTTCATTTGCAATGCAAAAAAGGTATTTCTTTAATAATTTAGATGATTTCGGCTCCTCGAGTAATGTTAGTGCTACTATGCCTAAACAGCTTATTTTAGCGTTTCTATGAACAGTGGCACTGTGACAGTGCTCCTGAGTGAAAGAAGATACCGCAGCTCCGCAGATGCTGAAAAGCTGTTTTCCCTGTAAGAGAATTTCACTTCATGCAATGTTAAGATCAAAGCTTGCCAAAATGAAAGATATTGGTTTCAAATGAAATGAACTATTATTTGCAATGCAAAAAGGTGTATTTTATGTGTTAGATGATTTCTGCTCCTCGAGTAATGTTAGTGCTACTATGCCTAAACAGCTTCTTTTAGCGTTTCTATGAACAGTGGCACTGTGATAGTGCTCCTGAGTGAAAGAAGAGACCGCAGTTCCGCAGATGCTACAAAGCTGTTTTCCCTGTAAGAGAATGTCACTTTATGCAATGTTAAGATCAAAGCTTTCTAAAATAAAAGATATTGGTTTCAAATGACTTATACAGTTATGTACTATGCAGAAACGCGTTTCTTTAATGTGTTAGTGCTACCATGCCCAAACAGCTTATTTTAGCGTTTCTATGAACAGTGGCACTGTGACTTTGCTCCTGAGTGAAAGAAGAGCTCGCAGCTCCACAGATGCTGAAAAGCTGTTTTCCCTGTAAGAGAATTTCACTTCATGCAATGTTAAGATCAAAGCTTGCCAAAATGAAAGATATTTGTTTCAAATGAAATGAACTCTTATTTGCAATGCAGAAAGGCGTTTCTTTAATGTGTTAGATTGTTTCTGCTCCTAAAGTAAAGTTAGTGCTGCTATGCCCAAAAACAGCTTATTTTAGCGTTTCTATGAACAGTGGCACTGTGTTAGTGCTCCTGAGTGAAAGAAGAGACCGCAGCTCTACAAATGCTGAAAAGCTGTTTAAACTGTAAGAGAATGTCACTTCATGCAATGTTAAGATCAAAGCTTGCTAAAATAAAAGATATTGGTTTCAAATGAAATAAACTTTTATTTAAAATGCAGAAAGGCGTTTCTTTAATGTGTTAGATTGTTTCTGCTCCTAAAGTACAGTTAGTGCTACTATGCTCAGACATCTTATTTTAGTGTTTCTATATACAGTGGCACTGTGTCAGCGCTCCTGAGTCAAAGAAGAGACCGCAGCTCCACAGATGCTACAAAGTTTTTCCCTGTAAGAGAATGTCACTTTATGCAATGTTAAGATCAAAGCTTTCTAAAATAACAGATATTGGTTTCAAATGACTTATACAGTTATGTACTATGCAGAAACGCGTTTCTGTAATGTGTTAGTGCTACCATGCCCAAACAGCTTATTTTAGCGTTTCTATGAACAGTGCCACTGTGACAGTGCTCTTGAGTGAAAAAAGAGACCGCAGCTCCACAGATGCTGAAAAGCTGTTTTATCTGTAAGAGAATGTCACTTCATGCAAAGTTAAGATCAAAGCTAACCAAAATGAAAAAATATTGTTTTCAAAACAAATAAACACTTATTTGCAATGTAAAAAGTCGTTTCTGTAAGGTGTTAGTTGATTTCTACTCCTCAAGTAAAGGTAGTGCTCCTCTATGCTCAAACAGCTTAAGTTAGCGTTTCTATGAACAATGGCACTGTGACAGTGCTCTTGAGTGAAAAAAGAGACGGCAGCTCCGCAGATGCTAAGAACCTGTTTTCCCTGTAAGAGAAAGTCACTTTATGCAACGTTAAGATCAAAGCTTGCCAAAATGAAAGATATTGGTTTCAAATGAAATAATCTTTCATTTGCAATGCAAAAAAGGTGTTTCTTTAATAATTTAGATGATTTCTGCTCCTCGAGTAATGTTAGTGCTACTATACCCAAAAACAGCTTATTTTAGCGTTTCTATGAATAGTTGCACTGTATCAGTGCGCCTGAGTGAAAGAAGAGACCGCAGCTCTACAAATGCTGAAAAGCTGTTTTAACTGTAAGAGAGTCACTTCATGCAATGTTAAGATCAAAGCTTGCCAAAATGAAACAAACTGGTTTCAAATGAAATAATCTTTCATTTGCAATGCAAAAACGGTGTTTCTTTAATAATTTAGATGATTTCTGCTCCTCGAGTAATGTTAGTGCTACTATGCCCAAACAGCTTATTTTAGCGTTTCTATGAACAGTGGCACTGTGTCAGTGCTCCTGAGTGAAAGAAGAGACCGCAGCTCCACAGATGCTGAAAAGCTGTTTTAACTGTAAGAGAATGTCACTTCATGCAATGTTAAGATCAAAGCTTGCCAAAATGAAAGATACTGATTTCAAATGAAACAATCTTTCATTTGCAATGCAAAAAAAAGGTGTTTCTTTCATATTTAAGATGATTTCTGCTCCTCGAGTAAAGTTAGTGCTGCTATGCCCAAACAGCTTATATTAGCGTTTCTATGAACAGTGGCACTGTGGCTGTGCTCCTGAGTGAAAGAATAGACCACAGCTCCGCAGTTGCTACAAAGCTGTTTTCCCTGTAAGAGAATGTCACTTTATGCAATGTTAAGATCAAAGCTTTCTAAGATAAAAGATATTGGTTTCAAATAACTTATACAGTTATGTACTATGCAGAAATGCGTTTCTTTAATGTGTTAGTGCTACCATGCCCTTGCAGCTTATTTTAGCGTTTCTATGAACAGTGGCACTGTGACAGTGCTCTTGAGTGAAAAAAGAGACCGCAGCTCCGCAGATGCTAAAAAGCTGTTTTCCCTGTAAGAGAAAGTCTCTTTATGCAATTTTAAGATCAAAGCTAACCAAAATGAAAAAATTTTGTTTTCAAATGAAATAAACACTTATTTGCAATGTAAAAAGTCGTTTCTATAAGGTTTTAGTTGATTTCTACTCCTCAAGTAAAGTTAGTGCTCCTCTATGCTCAAACAGCTTAAGTTAGCGTTTCTATGAACAGTGGTTCTGTTTCAGTGTTCCTAAGTGAAAGATGAGTCCGCAGATCCACAGGTGTCTAAAAGCTATTTTCCCTGTAAGAGAATGTCAGTTCATGCAATGTTAAGATCAGAGCTTGCCAAAATGAAAGGTACTGGTTTCAAATGAAATAATCTTTCATTTGCAATGCAAAACAGGTGTTTCTTTAATAATTCCGATGATTTCTGCTCCTCGAGTAATGTTAGTGCTACCATGCCCAAACAGCTTATTTTAGCGTTTCTATGAACAGTGGCACTGTGACAGTGCTCGTGAGTGAAAGACGATACCACAGCTCCGCAGATGCTGAAAAGCTGTTTTCCCTGTAAGAGAATGTCACGTTATGCAATATTAGGAACAAAACTTTCTAAAAGAAAAGATATTGGTTTCAAATGAATTATACTGTTATGTACGATGCAGAAACGCGTTTCTGTAATGTGTTAATGCTACCATGCCCAAACAGCTTATTTTCGCGTTTCTATGAACAGTGGCACTGTGACAGTGCTCTTGAGTGAAAAAAGAGACCGCAGCTCCACAGATGCTGAAAAGCTGATTTAACTGTAAGAGAATGTCACTTCATGCAATGTTAAGATCAAAGCTTGCCAAAATGAAAGATACTGGTTTCAAATGAAATAATCTTTCATTTGCAATGCAAAACAGGTGTTTCTTTAAAAATTTAGATGATTTCTGCTCCTCGAGTAATTTTAGTGCTACTATGCCCAAACAGCTTCTTTTAGCGTTTCTATGAACAGTGGCACTGTGACAGTGCTCCTGAGTGAAAGAAGAGACCGCAGCTCCGCAGATGCTAAAAAGCTGTTTTCCCTGTAAGAGAAAGTCTCTTTATGCAATTTTAAGATCAAAGCTAACCAAAATGAAAAAATTTTGTTTTCAAATGAAATAAACACTTATTTGCAATGTAAAAAGTCGTTTCTATAAGGTTTTAGTTGATTTCTACTCCTCAAGTAAAGTTAGTGCTCCTCTATGCTCAAACAGCTTAAGTTAGCGTTTCTATGAACAGTGGTTCTGTTTCAGTGTTCCTAAGTGAAAGATGAGTCCGCAGATCCACAGGTGTCTAAAAGCTATTTTCCCTGTAAGAGAATGTCAGTTCATGCAATGTTAAGATCAGAGCTTGCCAAAATGAAAGGTACTGGTTTCAAATGAAATAATCTTTCATTTGCAATGCAAAACAGGTGTTTCTTTAATAATTCCGATGATTTCTGCTCCTCGAGTAATGTTAGTGCTACCATGCCCAAACAGCTTATTTTAGCGTTTCTATGAACAGTGGCACTGTGACAGTGCTCGTGAGTGAAAGACGATACCACAGCTCCGCAGATGCTGAAAAGCTGTTTTCCCTGTAAGAGAATGTCACGTTATGCAATATTAGGAACAAAACTTTCTAAAAGAAAAGATATTGGTTTCAAATGAATTATACTGTTATGTACGATGCAGAAACGCGTTTCTGTAATGTGTTAATGCTACCATGCCCAAACAGCTTATTTTCGCGTTTCTATGAACAGTGGCACTGTGACAGTGCTCTTGAGTGAAAAAAGAGACCGCAGCTCCACAGATGCTGAAAAGCTGATTTAACTGTAAGAGAATGTCACTTCATGCAATGTTAAGATCAAAGCTTGCCAAAATGAAAGATACTGGTTTCAAATGAAATAATCTTTCATTTGCAATGCAAAACAGGTGTTTCTTTAAAAATTTAGATGATTTCTGCTCCTCGAGTAATTTTAGTGCTACTATGCCCAAACAGCTTCTTTTAGCGTTTCTATGAACAGTGGCACTGTGACAGTGCTCCTGAGTGAAAGAAGAGACCGCAGTTCCGCAGATGCTACAAAGCTGTTTTCCCTGTAAGAGAATATCACTTTATGCAATGTTAAGATCAAAGCTTTCTAAAATAAAAGATATTGGTTTCAAATGACTTATACAGTTATGTACTATGCAGAAACGCGTTTCTTTAATGTGGTAGATTGATTCTGCTCCTCAAGTAATGTTAGTGCTACAATGCCCAAACAGCTTATTTTAGCGTTTCTATGAACAGTGGCACTGTGACTTTGCTCCTGAGTGAAAGAAGAGCTCGCAGCTCCACAGATGCTGAAAAGCTGTTTTCCCTGTAAGAGAATTTCACTTCATGCAATGTTAAGATCAAAGCTTGCCAAAATGAAAGATATTGGTTTCAAATGAAATAAACTCTTATTTAAAATGCAGAAAGGCGTTTCTTTAATGTGTTAGATTGTTTGTGCTCCTAAAGTACAGTTAGTGCTACTATGCTCAGACATCTTATTTTAGTGTTTCTATATACAGTGGCACTGTGTCAGCGCTCCTGAGTCAAAGAAGAGATCACAGCTCCACAGATGCTACAAAGCTGTTTTCCCTGTAAGAGAATGTCACTTTATGCAATGTTAAGATCAAAGCTTTCTAAAATAACAGATATTGGTTTCAAATAACTTATACAGTTATGTACTATGCAGAAACGCGTTTCTTTAATGTGTTAGTGCTACCATGCCCAAACAGCTTATTTTAGCGTTTCTATGAACAGTGGCACTGTGACAGTGCTCTTGAGTGAAAAAAGAGACCGCAGCTCCGCAGATGCTACAAAGCTGTTTTCCCTGTAAGAAAATGTCACTTTATGCAATGTTAAGATCAAAGCTTTCTAAAATAAAAGATATTGGTTTCAAATGAATTATACTGTTATTTACAATGCAGAAAGGCGTTTCTTTAATGTGGTAGATTGTTTCTGCTCCTCAAGTAATATTAGTGCTACTATGCCCAAAAACAGCTCATTTTAGCGTTTCTATGCACAGTGGCACTGTGTTAGTGCTCCTGAGTGAAAGAAGAGATCGCAGCTCCACAAATGCTTAAAAGCTGTTTAAACTGTAAGAGAATGTCACTTCATGCAATGTTAAGATCAAAGATTGCCAAAATGAAAGATATTGGTTTCAAATGAAATGAACTATTATTTGCAATGCAAAAAGGTGTATTTTATGTGTTAGATGATTTCTGCTCCTCGAGTAATGTTAGTGCTACTATGCCCAAAAACAGCTTATTTTAGCGTTTCTATGAATAGTTGCACTGTGGCAGTGCTCCTTTGTGAAAGAAGATACCACAGCTCCGCAGATGCTGACAAGCTGTTTTCCCTGTAAGAGAAAGTCTCTTTATGCAATTTTAAGATCAAAGCTAACCAAAATGAAAAAATATTGTTTTCAAATGAAATAAACACTTATTTGCAATGTAAAAAGTCCTTTCTATAAGGTGTTAGTTGATTTCTGCTCCTCGAGTAATGTTAGTGCTACCATGCCCAAACAGCTTATTTTAGCATTTCTATGAACAGTGGCACTGTGATAGTGCTCCTGAGTGAAAGCAGATACCGCAGCTCCGCAGATGCTGAAAAGCTGTTTTCCCTGTAAGAGAATGTCACTTTATGCAATGTTAGGAACAAAACTTTCTAAAAGAAAAGATATTGGTTTCAAATGAATTATACTGTTATGTACGATGCAGAAACGCGTTTCTGTAATGTGTTAGTGCTACCATGCCCAAAGAGCTTATTTTAGCGTTTGTATGAACAGTGCCACTGTGACAGTGCTCTTGAGTGAAAAAAGAGACCGCAGCTCCACAGATGCTGAAAAGCTGTTTTAACTGTAAGAGAATGTCACTTCATGCAATGTTAAGATCAAAGCTAACGAAAATGAAAAAATATTGTTTTCAAAACAAATAAACACTTATTTGCAATGTAAAAAGTCGTTTCTGTAAGGTGTTAATTGATTTCTACTCCTCAAGTAAAGGTAGTGCTCCTCTATGCTCAAACAGCTTAAGTTAGCGTTTCTATGAACAGTGGTTCTGTTTCAGTGTTCCTCAGTGAAAGATGAGTCCGCAGATCCACAGGTGTTTAAAAGCTATTTTCCCTGTAAGAGAATGTCAGTTCATGCAATGTTAAGATCAAAGCTTGCCAAAATGAAAGATACTGGTTTCAAATGAAATAATCTTTCATTTGCAATGCAAAACAGGTGTTTCTTTAATAATTTAGATGATTTCTGCTCCTCGAGTAATGTTAGTGCTACTATGCCCAAACAGCTTCTTTTAGCGTTTCTATGAACAGTGGCACTGTGACAGTGCTCCTGAGTGAAAGAAGAGACCGCAGCTCCGCAGATGCTACAAAGCTGTTTTCCCTGTAAGAGAATGTCACTTTATGCAATGTTAAGATCAAAGCTTGCTAAAATAAAAGATATTGGTTTCAAATGAAATAAACTCATTTAAAACGCAGAAAGGCGTTTCTTTAATGTGTTAGATTGTTTCTGCTCCTAAAGTACAGTTAGTGCTACTATGCTCAGACATCTTGTTTTAGCGTTTCTATGAACAGTGGCACTGTGACAGTGCTCTTGAGTGAAAAAAGAGACCGCAGCTCCGCAGATGCTAAAAAGCTGTTTTCCCTGAAAGAAAATGTCACTTTATGCAATGTTAAGTCAAACCTTTCTAAAATAAAAGATATTGGTTTCAAATGAATTATACTGTTATTTACAATGCAGAAAGGCGTTTCTTTAATGTGGTAGATTGTTTCTGCTCCTCAAGTAATATTAATGCTACTATGCCCAAAAACAGCTCATTTTAGCGTTTCTATGCACAGTGGCACTGTGTTAGTGCTCCTGAGTGAAAGAAGAGATCGCAGCTCCACAGATGCTGAAAAGCTGTTTTCCCTGTAAGAGAAAGTCTCCTTATGCAATTTTAAGATCAAAGCTAAGCAAAATGAACAAATATTGTTTTCAAATGAAATAAACACTTATTTGCAATGGAAAAAGTCGTTTCTATAAGGTGTTAGTTGATTTCTGCTCCTCGAGTAATGTTAGTGCTACCAAGCCCAAACAGCTTATTTTAGCATTTCTATGAACAGTGGCACTGTGACAGTGCTCCTGAGTGAAAGAAGAGCTCGCAGCTCCACAGATGCTGAAAAGCTGTTTTCCCTGTAAGAGAATGTCAGTTCATGCAATGTTAAGATCAGAGCTTGCCAAAATGAAAGGTACTGGTTTCAAATGAAATAATCTTTCATTTGCAATGCAAAACAGGTGTTTCTTTAATAATTCCGATGATTTCTGCTCCTCGAGTAATGTTAGTGCTACCATGCCCAAACAGCTTATTTTAGCGTTTCTATGAACAGTGGCACTGTGACAGTGCTCGTGAGTGAAAGACGATACCACAGCTCCGCAGATGCTGAAAAGCTGTTTTCCCTGTAAGAGAATGTCACGTTATGCAATATTAGGAACAAAACTTTCTAAAAGAAAAGATATTGGTTTCAAATGAATTATACTGTTATGTACGATGCAGAAACGCGTTTCTGTAATGTGTTAATGCTACCATGCCCAAACAGCTTATTTTCGCGTTTCTATGAACAGTGGCACTGTGACAGTGCTCTTGAGTGAAAAAAGAGACCGCAGCTCCACAGATGCTGAAAAGCTGATTTAACTGTAAGAGAATGTCACTTCATGCAATGTTAAGATCAAAGCTTGCCAAAATGAAAGATACTGGTTTCAAATGAAATAATCTTTCATTTGCAATGCAAAACAGGTGTTTCTTTAAAAATTTAGATGATTTCTGCTCCTCGAGTAATTTTAGTGCTACTATGCCCAAACAGCTTCTTTTAGCGTTTCTATGAACAGTGGCACTGTGACAGTGCTCCTGAGTGAAAGAAGAGACCGCAGTTCCGCAGATGCTACAAAGCTGTTTTCCCTGTAAGAGAATATCACTTTATGCAATGTTAAGATCAAAGCTTTCTAAAATAAAAGATATTGGTTTCAAATGACTTATACAGTTATGTACTATGCAGAAACGCGTTTCTTTAATGTGGTAGATTGATTCTGCTCCTCAAGTAATGTTAGTGCTACAATGCCCAAACAGCTTATTTTAGCGTTTCTATGAACAGTGGCACTGTGACTTTGCTCCTGAGTGAAAGAAGAGCTCGCAGCTCCACAGATGCTGAAAAGCTGTTTTCCCTGTAAGAGAATTTCACTTCATGCAATGTTAAGATCAAAGCTTGCCAAAATGAAAGATATTGGTTTCAAATGAAATGAACTCTTTTTTGCAATGCAGAAAGGCGTTTCTTTAATGTGTTAGATTGTTTCTGCTCCTAAAGTAAAGTTAGTGCTACTATGCTCAGACATCTTATTTTAGTTTTTCTATATACAGTGGCACTGTGTCAGCGCTCCTGAGTGAAAGAAGAGACCGCAGCTCCACAGATGCTGAAAAACTGTTTTCCCTGTAAGAGAATTTCACTTTATGCAATGTTAAGATCAAAGCTTGCCAAAATGAAAGATATTGGTTTCAAATGAAATGAACTCGTATTTGCAATGCAAAAAGGTGTTTTTTTACGTGTTAGATGATTTCTGCTCCTCGAGTAATGTTAGTGCTACTATGCCCAAAAACATCTTATTTTAGCGTTTCTATGAACAGTGGCACTGTGACAGTGCTCCTGAGTGAAAGAAGATACCACAGCTCCGCAGATGCTGACAAGCTGTTTTCCCTGTAAGAGAAAGTCACTTTATGCAATGTTAAGATAAAAGCTTGCTAAAATAAAAGATATTGGTTTCAAATGAAATAAACTCTTATTTAAAATGCAGAAAGGCGTTTCTTTAATGTGTTAGATTGTTTGTGCTCCTAAAGTACAGTTAGTGCTACTATGCTCAGACATCTTATTTTAGTGTTTCTATATACAGTGGCACTGTGTCAGCGCTCCTGAGTCAAAGAAGAGATCACAGCTCCACAGATGCTACAAAGCTGTTTTCCCTGTAAGAGAATGTCACTTTATGCAATGTTAAGATCAAAGCTTTCTAAAATAACAGATATTGGTTTCAAATAACTTATACAGTTATGTACTATGCAGAAACGCGTTTCTTTAATGTGTTAGTGCTACCATGCCCAAACAGCTTATTTTAGCGTTTCTATGAACAGTGGCACTGTGACAGTGCTCTTGAGTGAAAAAAGAGACCGCAGCTCCGCAGATGCTACAAAGCTGTTTTCCCTGTAAGAAAATGTCACTTTATGCAATGTTAAGATCAAAGCTTTCTAAAATAAAAGATATTGGTTTCAAATGAATTATACTGTTATTTACAATGCAGAAAGGCGTTTCTTTAATGTGGTAGATTGTTTCTGCTCCTCAAGTAATATTAGTGCTACTATGCCCAAAAACAGCTCATTTTAGCGTTTCTATGCACAGTGGCACTGTGTTAGTGCTCCTGAGTGAAAGAAGAGATCGCAGCTCCACAAATGCTTAAAAGCTGTTTAAACTGTAAGAGAATGTCACTTCATGCAATGTTAAGATCAAAGATTGCCAAAATGAAAGATATTGGTTTCAAATGAAATGAACTATTATTTGCAATGCAAAAAGGTGTATTTTATGTGTTAGATGATTTCTGCTCCTCGAGTAATGTTAGTGCTACTATGCCCAAAAACAGCTTATTTTAGCGTTTCTATGAATAGTTGCACTGTGGCAGTGCTCCTTTGTGAAAGAAGATACCACAGCTCCGCAGATGCTGACAAGCTGTTTTCCCTGTAAGAGAAAGTCTCTTTATGCAATTTTAAGATCAAAGCTAACCAAAATGAAAAAATATTGTTTTCAAATGAAATAAACACTTATTTGCAATGTAAAAAGTCCTTTCTATAAGGTGTTAGTTGATTTCTGCTCCTCGAGTAATGTTAGTGCTACCATGCCCAAACAGCTTATTTTAGCATTTCTATGAACAGTGGCACTGTGATAGTGCTCCTGAGTGAAAGCAGATACCGCAGCTCCGCAGATGCTGAAAAGCTGTTTTCCCTGTAAGAGAATGTCACTTTATGCAATGTTAGGAACAAAACTTTCTAAAAGAAAAGATATTGGTTTCAAATGAATTATACTGTTATGTACGATGCAGAAACGCGTTTCTGTAATGTGTTAGTGCTACCATGCCCAAAGAGCTTATTTTAGCGTTTGTATGAACAGTGCCACTGTGACAGTGCTCTTGAGTGAAAAAAGAGACCGCAGCTCCACAGATGCTGAAAAGCTGTTTTAACTGTAAGAGAATGTCACTTCATGCAATGTTAAGATCAAAGCTAACGAAAATGAAAAAATATTGTTTTCAAAACAAATAAACACTTATTTGCAATGTAAAAAGTCGTTTCTGTAAGGTGTTAATTGATTTCTACTCCTCAAGTAAAGGTAGTGCTCCTCTATGCTCAAACAGCTTAAGTTAGCGTTTCTATGAACAGTGGTTCTGTTTCAGTGTTCCTCAGTGAAAGATGAGTCCGCAGATCCACAGGTGTTTAAAAGCTATTTTCCCTGTAAGAGAATGTCAGTTCATGCAATGTTAAGATCAAAGCTTGCCAAAATGAAAGATACTGGTTTCAAATGAAATAATCTTTCATTTGCAATGCAAAACAGGTGTTTCTTTAATAATTTAGATGATTTCTGCTCCTCGAGTAATGTTAGTGCTACTATGCCCAAACAGCTTCTTTTAGCGTTTCTATGAACAGTGGCACTGTGACAGTGCTCCTGAGTGAAAGAAGAGACCGCAGCTCCGCAGATGCTACAAAGCTGTTTTCCCTGTAAGAGAATGTCACTTTATGCAATGTTAAGATCAAAGCTTGCTAAAATAAAAGATATTGGTTTCAAATGAAATAAACTCATTTAAAACGCAGAAAGGCGTTTCTTTAATGTGTTAGATTGTTTCTGCTCCTAAAGTACAGTTAGTGCTACTATGCTCAGACATCTTGTTTTAGCGTTTCTATGAACAGTGGCACTGTGACAGTGCTCTTGAGTGAAAAAAGAGACCGCAGCTCCGCAGATGCTAAAAAGCTGTTTTCCCTGAAAGAAAATGTCACTTTATGCAATGTTAAGTCAAACCTTTCTAAAATAAAAGATATTGGTTTCAAATGAATTATACTGTTATTTACAATGCAGAAAGGCGTTTCTTTAATGTGGTAGATTGTTTCTGCTCCTCAAGTAATATTAATGCTACTATGCCCAAAAACAGCTCATTTTAGCGTTTCTATGCACAGTGGCACTGTGTTAGTGCTCCTGAGTGAAAGAAGAGATCGCAGCTCCACAGATGCTGAAAAGCTGTTTTCCCTGTAAGAGAAAGTCTCCTTATGCAATTTTAAGATCAAAGCTAAGCAAAATGAACAAATATTGTTTTCAAATGAAATAAACACTTATTTGCAATGGAAAAAGTCGTTTCTATAAGGTGTTAGTTGATTTCTGCTCCTCGAGTAATGTTAGTGCTACCAAGCCCAAACAGCTTATTTTAGCATTTCTATGAACAGTGGCACTGTGACAGTGCTCCTGAGTGAAAGAAGAGCTCGCAGCTCCACAGATGCTGAAAAGCTGTTTTCCCTGTAAGAGAAAGTCTCTTTATGCAATTTTAAGATCAAAGCTAACCAAAATAAAAAATATTGGTTTCAAATGAAATAAACTCTTATTTACAATGCAGAAAGGCGTTTCTTTAATGTGTTAGATTGTTTCTGCTCCTAAAGTAAAGTTAGTGCTACTATGCTCAGACATCTTATTTTAGCGTTTCTATGAACATTGGCACTGTGACTTTGCTCCTGATTGAAAGAAGAGCTCGCAGCTTCACAGATGCTGAAAAGCTGTTTTACCTGTAAGAGAAAGTCTCTTTATGCAATTTTAAGATCAAAGCTAACCAAAATGTAAAATTATTCTTTTCAAATGAAATAAACACTTATTTGCAATGTAAAAAGGCGTTTCTTTAATGTGTTAGATGATATCTGCTCCTCAAATAAATATAGTGCTATATGCACAAATAGCTTATTTTAGCGTTTCTATGAATAGTGGCACTGTGTGAGTGCTCCTGAGTGAAAGAAGAGACCGCAGCTCCACAGATGCTGAAAAGCTGTTTTAACTGTAAGAGAATGTCACTTCATGCAATGTTAAGATCAAAGCTTGCCAAAATGAAAGATACTGGTTTCAAATGAAACAATCTTTCATTTGCAATGCAAAAAAAGGTGTTTCTTTCATATTTAAGATGATTTCTGCTCCTCGAGTAATGTTAGTGCTACTATGCCCAAACAGCTTATTTTAGCGTTTCTATGAACAGTGGCACTGTGACTGTGCTCCTGAGTGAAAGAATAGACCACAGCTCCGCAGTTGCTACAAAGCTGTTTTCCCTGTAAGAGAATGTCACTTTATGCAATGTTAAGATCAAAGCTTTCTAAGATAAAAGATATTGGTTTCAAATAACTTATACAGTTATGTACTATGCAGAAACGCGTTTCTTTAATGTGTTAGTGCTACCATGCCTAAACAGCTTATTTTAGCGTTTCTATGAACAGTGGCACTGTGACAGTGCTCTTCAGTGAAAAAAGAGACCGCAGCTCCGCAGATGCTAAAAAGCTGTTTTCCCTGTAAGAAAATGTCACTTTATGCAATGTTAAGATCAAACCTTTCTAAAATAAAAGATATTGGTTTCAAATGAATTATACTGTTATTTACAATGCAGAAAGGCGTTTCTTTAATGTGATAGATTGTTTCTGCTCCTCAAGTAATGTTAGTGCTACTATGCCCAAAAACAGCTCATTTTAGCGTTTCTATGCACAGTGGCACTGTGTTAGTGCTCCTGAGTGAAAGAAGAGATCGCAGCTCCACAGATGCTGAAAAGCTGTTTTCCCTGTAAGAGAAAGTCTCTTTATGCATTTTTAAGATCAAAGCTAACCAAAATGAAAAAATATTGTTTTCAAAACAAATAAACACTTATTTGCAATGTAAAAAGTCGTTTCTGTAAGGTGTTAGTTGATTTCTACTCCTCAAGTAAAGGTAGTGCTCCTCTATGCTCAAACAGCTTAAGTTAGCGTTTCTATGAACAGTGGTTCTGTTTCAGTGTTCCTCAGTGAAAGATGAGTCCGCAGATCCACAGGTGTTTAAAAGCTATTTTCCCTGAAAGAGAATGTCAGCTCATGCAATGTTAAGATCAAAGCTTGCCAAAATGAAAGATACTGGTTTCAAATGAAGTAATCTTTCATTTGCAATGCAAAACAGGTGTTTCTTTAATAATTTAGATGATTTCTGCTCCTCGAGTAATGTTAGTGCTACTATGCCCAAACAGCTTCTTTTAGCGTTTCTATGAACAGTGGCACTGTGACAGTGCTCCTGAGTGAAAGAAGAGACCGCAGCTCCACAGATGCTACAAAGCTGTTTTCCCTGTAAGAGAAAGTCACTTTATGCAATGTTAAGATCAAAGCTTTCTAAAATAAAAGATATTGGTTTCAAATGACTTATACAGTTATGTACTATGCAGAAACGCGTTTCTTTAATGTGTTAGTGCTACCATGCCCAACCAGCTTATTTTAGCGTTTCTATGAACAGTGGCACTGTGACAGTGCTCTTGAGTGAAAGAAGAGACCGCAGCTCTACAAATGCTGAAAAGCTGTTTAAACTGTAAGAGAATGTCACTTCATGCAATGTTAAGATCAAAGATTGCCAAAATGAAAGATACTGGTTTCAAATTAAATAATCTTTCATTTGCAATGCTAAAAAGGTGTTTATTTAATGTGTTAGATTGTTTCTGCTCCTAAAGTACAGTTAGTGCTACTATGATCAGACATCTTATTTTAGTGTTTCTATATACATTGGCACTGTGTCAGCGCTTCTGAGTCAAAGAAGAGACCGCAGCTCCACAGATGCTACAAAGCTGTTTTCCCTGTAAGAGAATGTCACTTTATGCAATGTTAAGATCAAAGCTTTCTAAAATAACAGATTTTGGTTACAAATGACTTATACAGTTATGTACTATGCAGAAACGCGTTTCTTTAATGTGTTAGTGCTACCATGCCCAAACAGCTTATTTTAGCGTTTCTATGAGCAGTGGCACTGTGACAGTGCTCTTGAGTGAAAAAAGAGACCGCAGCTCCGCAGATGCTACAAAGCTGTTTTCCCTGTAAGAAAATGTCACTTTATGCAATGTTAAGATCAAAGCTTTCTAAAATAAAAGATATTGGTTTCAAATGAATTATACTGTTATTTACAATGCAGAAAGGCGTTTCTTTAATGTGGTAGATTGTTTCTGCTCCTCAAGTAATGTTAGTGCTACTATGCCCAAAAACATTTTATTTTAGCGTTTCTTTGAACAGTGGCACTGTGACAGTGCTCCTGAGTGAAAGAAGATACCACAGCTCCGCAGATGCTGACAAGCTGTTTTTCCTGTAAGAGAATGTCACTTTATGCAATGTTAAGATCAAAACTTTCTAAAAGAAAAGATATTGGTTTCAAATGAATTATACTGTTATGTACGATGCAGAAACGCGTTTCTGTAATGTGTTAGTGCTACCATGCCCAAAGAGCTTATTTTAGCGTTTCTATGAACAGTGGCACTGTGACAGTGCTCTTGAGTGAAAAAAGAGACCGCAGCTCCACAGATGCTGAAAAGCTGTTTTAACTGTAAGAGAATGTCACTTCATGCAATGTTAAGATCAAAGCTAACCAAAATGAAAAAATATTGTTTTCAAAACAAATAAACACTTATTTGCAATGTAAAACGTCGTTTCTGTAAGGTGTTAGTTGATTTCTACTCCTCAAGTAAAGGTAGTGCTCCTCTATGCTCAAACAGCTTAAGTTAGCGTTTCTATGAACAGTGGCACTGTGACAGTGCTCCTGAGTGAAAGAAGAGACCGCAGCTCCGCAGATGCTACAAAGCTGTTTTCCCTGTAAGAGAATGTCACTTTATGCAATGTTAAGATCAAAGCTTGCTAAAATAAAAGATATTGGTTTCAAATGAAATAAACTCTTATTTAAAATGCAGAAAGGCGTTTCTTTAATGTGTTAGATTGTTTCTGCTCCTAAAGTACAGTTAGTGCTACTATGCTCAGACATCTTATTTTAGTGGTTCTATATACAGTGGCACTGTGTCAGCGCTCCTGAGTCAAAGAAGAGACCGCAGCTCCACAGATGCTACAAAGCTGTTTTCCCTGTAAGAGAATGTCACTTTATGCAATGTTAAGATCAAAGCTTTCTAAAATAACAGATATTGGTTTCAAATGACTTATACAGTTATGTACTATGCAGAAACGCGTTTCTTTAATGTGTTAGTGCTACCATGCCCAAACAGCTTATTTTAGCGTTTCTATGAACAGTGGCACTGTGACAGTGCTCTTGAGTGAAAAAAGAGACCGCAGCTCCGCAGATGCTAAAAAGCTGTTTTCCCTGAAAGAAAATGTCACTTTATGCAATGTTAAGATCAAACCTTTCTAAAATAAAAGATATTGGTTTCAAATGAATTATACTGTTATTTACAATGCAGAAAGGCTTTTCTTTAATGTGGTAGATTGTTTCTGCTCCTCAAGTAATATTAGTGCTACTATGCCCAAAAACAGCTCATTTTAGCGTTTCTATGAACAGTGGCACTGTGTTAGTGCTCCTGAGTGAAAGAAGAGATCGCAGCTCCACAGATGCTGAAAAGCTGTTTTCCCTGTAAGAGAAAGTCTCCTTATGCAATTTTAAGATCAAAGCTAAGCAAAATGAACAAATATTGTTTTCAAATGAAATAAACACTTATTTGCAATGGAAAAAGTCGTTTCTATAAGGTGTTAGTTGATTTCTGCTCCTCGAGTAATGTTAGTGCTACCAAGACCAAACAGCTTATTTTAGCGTTTCTATGAACAGTGGCACTGTGACAGTGCTCTTGAGTGAAAAAAGAGACCGCAGCTCCGCAGATGCTAAAAAGCTGTTTTCCCTGAAAGAAAATGTCACTTTATGCAATGTTAAGATCAAACCTTTCTAAAAGAAAAGATATTGGTTTCAAATGAATTATACTGTTATTTACAATGCAGAAAGGCGTTTCTTTAATGTGGTAGATTGTTTCTGCTCCTCAAGTAATATTAGTGCTACTATGCCCAAAAACAGCTCATTTTAGCGTTTCTATGAACAGTGGCACTGTGTTAGTGCTCCTGAGTGAAAGAAGAGATCGCAGCTCCACAGATGCTGAAAAGCTGTTTTCCCTGTAAGAGAAAGTCTCCTTATGCAATTTTAAGATCAAAGCTAAGCAAAATGAACAAATATTGTTTTCAAATGAAATAAACACTTATTTGCAATGGAAAAAGTCGTATCTATAAGGTGTTAGTTGATTTCTGCTCCTCGAGTAATGTTAGTGCTACCAAGACCAAACAGCTTATTTTAGCATTTCTATGAACAGTGGCACTGTGATAGTGCTCCTGAGTGAAAGAAGATACCACAGCTCCGCAGATGCTGACAAGCTGTTTTCCCTGTAAGAGAATGTCACATTATGCAATGTTAGGAACAAAACTTTCTAAAAGAAAAGATATTGGTTTCAAATGAATTATACTGTTATGTACGATGCAGAAACGCGTTTCTGTAATGTGTTAGTGCTACCATGCCCAAACAGCTTATTTTAGCGTTTCTATGAACAGTGGCACTGTGACTTTGCTCCTGAGTGAAAGAAGAGCTCGCAGCTCCACAGATGCTGAAAAGCTGTTTTCCCTTTAAGAGAAAGTCTCTTTATGCAATTTTAAGATCAAAGCTAACCAAAATAAAAAATATTGGTTTCAAATGAAATAAACTCTTATTTACAATGCAGAAAGGCGTTTCTTTAATGTGTTAGATTGTATCTGCTCCTAAAGTAAAGTTAGTGCTACTATGCTCAGACATCTTATTTTAGTGTTTCTATATACAGTGGCACTGTGTCAGTGCTCCTGAGTGAAAGAAGAGACCGCAGCTCCGCAGATGCTGAAAAGCTGTTTTCCCTGTAAGAGAATTTCACTTCATGCAATGTTAAGATCAAAGCTTGCCAAAATGAAAGATATTGGTTTCAAATGAAATGAACTCTTATTTGCAATGCAAAAAGGTGTTTTTTTACGTGTTAGATGATATCTGCTCCTCGAGTAATGTTAGTGCTACTATGCCCAAAAACATCTTATTTTAGCGTTTCTTTGAACAGTGGCACTGTGACAGTGCTCCTGAGTGAAAGAAGATACCACAGCTCCGCAGATGCTGACAAGCTGTTTTTCCTGTAAGAGAAAGTCACTTTATGCAATGTTAAGATCAAAGCTTGCTAAAATAAAAGATATTGGTTTCAAATGAAATAAACTCTTATTTATAATGCAGAAAGGCGTTTCTTTAATGTGTTAGATTGTTTCTGCTCCTAAAGTACAGTTAGTGCTACTATGCTCAGACATCTTATTTTAGTGTTTCTATATACAGTGGCACTGTGTCAGCGCTCCTGAGTCAAAGAAGAGACCGCAGCTCCACAGATGCTACAAAGCTGTTTTCCCTGTAAGAGAATGTCACTTTATGCAATGTTAAGATCAAAGCTTTCTAAAATAACAGATATTGGTTTCAAATGACTTATACAGTTATGTACTATGCAGAAACGCGTTTCTTTAAAGTGTTAGTGCTACCATGCCCAAACAAATTATTTTAGCGTTTCTATGAACAGTGGCACTGTGACAGTGCTCTTGAGTGAAAAAAGAGACCGCAGCTCCGCAGATGCTACAAAGCTGTTTTCCCTGTAAGAAAATGTCACTTTATGCAATGTTAAGATCAAAGCATTCTAAAATAAAAGATATTGGTTTCAAATAAATTATACTGTTATTTACAATGCAGAAAGGCGTTTCTTTAATGTGGTAGATTGTTTCTGCTCCTCAAGTAATGTTAGTGCTGCTATGCCCAAAAACAGCTTAGTTAAGCGTTTCTATGGACAGTGGCAATGTGTTAGTGCTACTGATTGAAAGAAGAGACCGCAGCTCTACAAATGCTGAAAAGCTGTTTAAACTGTAAGAGAATGTCACTTCATGCAATGTTAAGATCAAAGCTTGCCAAAATGAAAGATATTGGTTTCAAATGAAATAATCTTTCATTTTCAATGCAAAAAAGGTGTTTATTTAATAATTTAGATGATTTCTGCTCCTCGAGTAATGTTAGTGCTACTATGCCCAAACAGCTTATTTTAGCGTTTCTATGAACAGTGGCACTGTGACAGTGCTCCTGAGTGAAAGAAGATACCGCAGCTCCGCAGATGCTGAAAAGCTGTTTTCCCTGTAAGAGAATGTCACTTTATGCAATGTTAGGAACAAAACTTTCTAAAAGAAAAGATATTGGTTTCAAATGAAATATACTGTTATGTACGATATAGAAACGCGTTTCTGTAATGTGTTAGTTCTACCATGCCCAAACAGCTTATTTTAGCGTTTCTATGAACAGTGCCACTGTGACAGTGCTCTTGAGTGAAAAAAGAGACCGCAGCTCCACAGATGCTGAAAAGCTGTTTTATCTGTAAGAGAATGTCACTTCATGCAATGTTAAGATCAAAGCTAACCAAAATGAAAAAATATTGTTTTCAAAACAAATAAACACTTATTTGCAATGTAAAAAGTCGTTTCTGTAAGGTGTTAGTTGATTACTACTCCTCAAGTAAAGGTAGTGCTCCTCTATGCTCAAACAGCTTAAGTTAGCGTTTCTATGAACAGTGGTTCTGTTTCAGTGTTCCTCAGTGAAAGATGAGTCCGCAGATCCACAGGTGTTTTAAAGCTATTTTCCCTGTAAGAGAATGTCAGTTCATGCAAAGTTAAGATCAAAGCTAACCAAAATGAAAAAATATTGTTTTCAAAACAAATAAACACTTATTTGCAATGTAAAAAGTCGTTTCTGTAAGGTGTTAGTTGATTTCTACTCCTCAAGTAAAGGTAGTGCTCCTCTATGCTCAAACAGCTTATTTTAGCGTTTCTATGAACAGTGGCACTGTGACAGTGCTCTTGAGTGAAAAAAGTGACCGCAGCTCCGCAGATGCTAAAAAGCTGTTTTCCCTGTAAGAAAATGTCACTTTATGCAATGTTAAGATCAAACCTTTCTAAAATAAAAGATATTGGTTTCAAATGAATTATACTGTTATTTACAATGCAGAAAGGCGTTTCTTTAATGTGGTAGATTGTTTCTGCTCCTCAAGTAATGTTAGTGCTACTGTGCCCAAAAACAGCTCATTTTAGCGTTTCTATGCACAGTGGCACTGTGTTAGTGCTCCTGAGTGAAAGAAGAGATCGCAGCTCCACAGATGCTGAAAAGCTGTTTTCCCTGTAAGAGAAAGTCTCTTTATGCAATTTTAAGATCAAAGCTAACCAAAATGAAAAAATATTGTTTTCAAATGAAATAAACTCTTATTTACAATGCAGAAAGGCGTTTGTTTAATGTGTTAGATTGTTTCTGCTCCTAAAGTAAAGTTAGTGCTACTATGCTCAGACATCTTATTTTAGTGTTTCTATATACAGTGGCACTGTGTCAGCGCTCCTGAGTGAAAGAAGAGACCGCAGCTACGCAGATGCTACAAAACTGTTTTCCCTGTAAGAAAATATCACTTTATGCAATGTTAAGATCAAAGCTTTCTAAAATAAAAGATATTGGTTTCAAATGACTTATACAGTTATGTACTATGCAGAAACGCGTTTCTTTAATGTGTTAGTGCTACCATGCCCAAACAGCTTATTTTAGCGTTTCTATGAATAGTGGCACTGTGACAGTGCTCTTGAGTGAAAAAAGAGACCGCAGCTACGCAGATGCTACAAAACTGTTTTCCCTGTAAGAAAATATCACTTTATGCAATGTTAAGATCAAAGCTTTCTAAAATAAAAGATATTGGTTTCAAATGAATTATACTTTTATTTACAATGCAGAAAGGCGTTTCTTTAATGTGGTAGATTGTTTCTGCTCCTCAAGTAATGTTAGTGCTGCTATGCCCAAAAACAGCTTATTTTAGCGTTTCTATGAACAGTGGCACTGTGTTAGTGCTCCTGAGTGAAAGAAGATACCGCAGCTCTACAAATGCTGAAAAGCTGTTTAAACTGTAAGAGAATGTCACTTCATGCAACGTTAAGATCAAAGCTTGCTAAAATAAAAGATATTGGTTTCAAATGAAATAAACTTTTATTTAAAATGCAGAAAGGCGTTTCTTTAATGTGTTAGATTGTTTCTGCTCCTAAAGTACAGTTAGTGCTACTATGCTCAGACATCTTATTTTAGTGTTTCTATATACAGTGGCACTGTGTCAGCGCTCCTGAGTCAAAGAAGAGACCGCAGCTCCACAGATGCTACAAAGCTGTTTTCCCTGTAAGAGAATGTCACTTTATGCAATGTTAAGATCAAAGCTTTCTAAAATAACAGATATTGGTTTCAAATGACTTATACAGTTATGTACTATGCAGAAACGCGTTTCTGTAATGTGTTAGTGCTACCATGCCCAAACAGCTTATTTTAGGTTTTCTATGAACAGTGCCACTGTGACAGTGCTCTTGAGTGAAAAAAGTTTCCTCCACAGATGCTGAAAAGCTGTTTTATCTGTAAGAGAATGTCACTTCATGCAAAGTTAAGATCAAAGCTAACCAAAATGAAAAAATATTGTTTTCAAAACAAATAAACACTTATTTGCAATGTAAAAAGTCGTTTCTGTAAGGTGTTAGTTGATTTCTACTCCTCAAGTAAAGGTAGTGCTCCTCTATGCTCAAACAGCTTAAGTTAGCGTTTCTATGAACAATGGCACTGTGACAGTGCTCTTGAGTGAAAAAAGAGACGGCAGCTCCGCAGATGCTAAAAACCTGTTTTCCCTGTAAGAAAATGTCACTTTATGCAATGTTAAGATCAAACCTTTCTAAAATAAAAGATATTGGTTTCAAATAAATTATACTGTTATTTACAATGCAGAAAGGCGTTTCTTTAATGTGTTAGATTGTTTCTGCTCCTAAAGTAAAGTTAGTGCTACTATGCTCAGACATCTTATTTTAGCGTTTCTATGAACAGTGGCACTGTGACTTTGCTCCTGAGTGAAAGAAGAGCTCGCAGCTCCACAGATGCTGAAAAGCTGTTTTCCCTTTAAGAGAAAGTCTCTTTATGCAATTTTAAGATCAAAGCTAACCAAAATAAAAAATATTGGTTTCAAATGAAATAAACTCTTATTTACAATGCAGAAAGGCGTTTCTTTAATGTGTTAGATTGTATCTGCTCCTAAAGTAAAGTTAGTGCTACTATGCTCAGACATCTTATTTTAGTGTTTCTATATACAGTGGCACTGTGTCAGTGCTCCTGAGTGAAAGAAGAGACCGCAGCTCCGCAGATGCTGAAAAGCTGTTTTCCCTGTAAGAGAATTTCACTTCATGCAATGTTAAGATCAAAGCTTGCCAAAATGAAAGATATTGGTTTCAAATGAAATGAACTCTTATTTGCAATGCAAAAAGGTGTTTTTTTACGTGTTAGATGATATCTGCTCCTCGAGTAATGTTAGTGCTACTATGCCCAAAAACATCTTATTTTAGCGTTTCTTTGAACAGTGGCACTGTGACAGTGCTCCTGAGTGAAAGAAGATACCACAGCTCCGCAGATGCTGACAAGCTGTTTTTCCTGTAAGAGAAAGTCACTTTATGCAATGTTAAGATCAAAGCTTGCTAAAATAAAAGATATTGGTTTCAAATGAAATAAACTCTTATTTATAATGCAGAAAGGCGTTTCTTTAATGTGTTAGATTGTTTCTGCTCCTAAAGTACAGTTAGTGCTACTATGCTCAGACATCTTATTTTAGTGTTTCTATATACAGTGGCACTGTGTCAGCGCTCCTGAGTCAAAGAAGAGACCGCAGCTCCACAGATGCTACAAAGCTGTTTTCCCTGTAAGAGAATGTCACTTTATGCAATGTTAAGATCAAAGCTTTCTAAAATAACAGATATTGGTTTCAAATGACTTATACAGTTATGTACTATGCAGAAACGCGTTTCTTTAAAGTGTTAGTGCTACCATGCCCAAACAAATTATTTTAGCGTTTCTATGAACAGTGGCACTGTGACAGTGCTCTTGAGTGAAAAAAGAGACCGCAGCTCCGCAGATGCTACAAAGCTGTTTTCCCTGTAAGAAAATGTCACTTTATGCAATGTTAAGATCAAAGCATTCTAAAATAAAAGATATTGGTTTCAAATAAATTATACTGTTATTTACAATGCAGAAAGGCGTTTCTTTAATGTGGTAGATTGTTTCTGCTCCTCAAGTAATGTTAGTGCTGCTATGCCCAAAAACAGCTTAGTTAAGCGTTTCTATGGACAGTGGCAATGTGTTAGTGCTACTGATTGAAAGAAGAGACCGCAGCTCTACAAATGCTGAAAAGCTGTTTAAACTGTAAGAGAATGTCACTTCATGCAATGTTAAGATCAAAGCTTGCCAAAATGAAAGATATTGGTTTCAAATGAAATAATCTTTCATTTTCAATGCAAAAAAGGTGTTTATTTAATAATTTAGATGATTTCTGCTCCTCGAGTAATGTTAGTGCTACTATGCCCAAACAGCTTATTTTAGCGTTTCTATGAACAGTGGCACTGTGACAGTGCTCCTGAGTGAAAGAAGATACCGCAGCTCCGCAGATGCTGAAAAGCTGTTTTCCCTGTAAGAGAATGTCACTTTATGCAATGTTAGGAACAAAACTTTCTAAAAGAAAAGATATTGGTTTCAAATGAAATATACTGTTATGTACGATATAGAAACGCGTTTCTGTAATGTGTTAGTTCTACCATGCCCAAACAGCTTATTTTAGCGTTTCTATGAACAGTGCCACTGTGACAGTGCTCTTGAGTGAAAAAAGAGACCGCAGCTCCACAGATGCTGAAAAGCTGTTTTATCTGTAAGAGAATGTCACTTCATGCAATGTTAAGATCAAAGCTAACCAAAATGAAAAAATATTGTTTTCAAATGAAATAAACACTTATTTGCAATGGAAAAAGTCGTTTCTATAAGGTGTTAGTTGATTTCTGCTCCTCGAGTAATGTTAGTGCTACCAAGCCCAAACAGCTTATTTTAGCATTTCTATGAACAGTGGCACTGTGACAGTGCTCCTGAGTGAAAGAAGAGCTCGCAGCTCCACAGATGCTGAAAAGCTGTTTTCCCTGTAAGAGAAAGTCTCTTTATGCAATTTTAAGATCAAAGCTAACCAAAATAAAAAATATTGGTTTCAAATGAAATAAACTCTTATTTACAATGCAGAAAGGCGTTTCTTTAATGTGTTAGATTGTTTCTGCTCCTAAAGTAAAGTTAGTGCTACTATGCTCAGACATCTTATTTTAGCGTTTCTATGAACATTGGCACTGTGACTTTGCTCCTGATTGAAAGAAGAGCTCGCAGCTTCACAGATGCTGAAAAGCTGTTTTACCTGTAAGAGAAAGTCTCTTTATGCAATTTTAAGATCAAAGCTAACCAAAATGTAAAATTATTCTTTTCAAATGAAATAAACACTTATTTGCAATGTAAAAAGGCGTTTCTTTAATGTGTTAGATGATATCTGCTCCTCAAATAAATATAGTGCTATATGCACAAATAGCTTATTTTAGCGTTTCTATGAATAGTGGCACTGTGTGAGTGCTCCTGAGTGAAAGAAGAGACCGCAGCTCCACAGATGCTGAAAAGCTGTTTTAACTGTAAGAGAATGTCACTTCATGCAATGTTAAGATCAAAGCTTGCCAAAATGAAAGATACTGGTTTCAAATGAAACAATCTTTCATTTGCAATGCAAAAAAAGGTGTTTCTTTCATATTTAAGATGATTTCTGCTCCTCGAGTAATGTTAGTGCTACTATGCCCAAACAGCTTATTTTAGCGTTTCTATGAACAGTGGCACTGTGACTGTGCTCCTGAGTGAAAGAATAGACCACAGCTCCGCAGTTGCTACAAAGCTGTTTTCCCTGTAAGAGAATGTCACTTTATGCAATGTTAAGATCAAAGCTTTCTAAGATAAAAGATATTGGTTTCAAATAACTTATACAGTTATGTACTATGCAGAAACGCGTTTCTTTAATGTGTTAGTGCTACCATGCCTAAACAGCTTATTTTAGCGTTTCTATGAACAGTGGCACTGTGACAGTGCTCTTCAGTGAAAAAAGAGACCGCAGCTCCGCAGATGCTAAAAAGCTGTTTTCCCTGTAAGAAAATGTCACTTTATGCAATGTTAAGATCAAACCTTTCTAAAATAAAAGATATTGGTTTCAAATGAATTATACTGTTATTTACAATGCAGAAAGGCGTTTCTTTAATGTGATAGATTGTTTCTGCTCCTCAAGTAATGTTAGTGCTACTATGCCCAAAAACAGCTCATTTTAGCGTTTCTATGCACAGTGGCACTGTGTTAGTGCTCCTGAGTGAAAGAAGAGATCGCAGCTCCACAGATGCTGAAAAGCTGTTTTCCCTGTAAGAGAAAGTCTCTTTATGCATTTTTAAGATCAAAGCTAACCAAAATGAAAAAATATTGTTTTCAAAACAAATAAACACTTATTTGCAATGTAAAAAGTCGTTTCTGTAAGGTGTTAGTTGATTTCTACTCCTCAAGTAAAGGTAGTGCTCCTCTATGCTCAAACAGCTTAAGTTAGCGTTTCTATGAACAGTGGTTCTGTTTCAGTGTTCCTCAGTGAAAGATGAGTCCGCAGATCCACAGGTGTTTAAAAGCTATTTTCCCTGAAAGAGAATGTCAGCTCATGCAATGTTAAGATCAAAGCTTGCCAAAATGAAAGATACTGGTTTCAAATGAAGTAATCTTTCATTTGCAATGCAAAACAGGTGTTTCTTTAATAATTTAGATGATTTCTGCTCCTCGAGTAATGTTAGTGCTACTATGCCCAAACAGCTTCTTTTAGCGTTTCTATGAACAGTGGCACTGTGACAGTGCTCCTGAGTGAAAGAAGAGACCGCAGCTCCACAGATGCTACAAAGCTGTTTTCCCTGTAAGAGAAAGTCACTTTATGCAATGTTAAGATCAAAGCTTTCTAAAATAAAAGATATTGGTTTCAAATGACTTATACAGTTATGTACTATGCAGAAACGCGTTTCTTTAATGTGTTAGTGCTACCATGCCCAACCAGCTTATTTTAGCGTTTCTATGAACAGTGGCACTGTGACAGTGCTCTTGAGTGAAAGAAGAGACCGCAGCTCTACAAATGCTGAAAAGCTGTTTAAACTGTAAGAGAATGTCACTTCATGCAATGTTAAGATCAAAGATTGCCAAAATGAAAGATACTGGTTTCAAATTAAATAATCTTTCATTTGCAATGCTAAAAAGGTGTTTATTTAATGTGTTAGATTGTTTCTGCTCCTAAAGTACAGTTAGTGCTACTATGATCAGACATCTTATTTTAGTGTTTCTATATACATTGGCACTGTGTCAGCGCTTCTGAGTCAAAGAAGAGACCGCAGCTCCACAGATGCTACAAAGCTGTTTTCCCTGTAAGAGAATGTCACTTTATGCAATGTTAAGATCAAAGCTTTCTAAAATAACAGATTTTGGTTACAAATGACTTATACAGTTATGTACTATGCAGAAACGCGTTTCTTTAATGTGTTAGTGCTACCATGCCCAAACAGCTTATTTTAGCGTTTCTATGAGCAGTGGCACTGTGACAGTGCTCTTGAGTGAAAAAAGAGACCGCAGCTCCGCAGATGCTACAAAGCTGTTTTCCCTGTAAGAAAATGTCACTTTATGCAATGTTAAGATCAAAGCTTTCTAAAATAAAAGATATTGGTTTCAAATGAATTATACTGTTATTTACAATGCAGAAAGGCGTTTCTTTAATGTGGTAGATTGTTTCTGCTCCTCAAGTAATGTTAGTGCTACTATGCCCAAAAACAT
Source organism: Spinibarbus caldwelli (assembly GCA_039654775.1). Taxonomy (NCBI): domain Eukaryota; kingdom Metazoa; phylum Chordata; class Actinopteri; order Cypriniformes; family Cyprinidae; genus Spinibarbus; species Spinibarbus caldwelli. The sequence continues at coordinate 32,826,830 of CM077244.1, forward strand.
TTTATTTTAGCGTTTCTTTGAACAGTGGCACTGTGACAGTGCTCCTGAGTGAAAGAAGATACCACAGCTCCGCAGATGCTGACAAGCTGTTTTTCCTGTAAGAGAATGTCACTTTATGCAATGTTAAGATCAAAACTTTCTAAAAGAAAAGATATTGGTTTCAAATGAATTATACTGTTATGTACGATGCAGAAACGCGTTTCTGTAATGTGTTAGTGCTACCATGCCCAAAGAGCTTATTTTAGCGTTTCTATGAACAGTGGCACTGTGACAGTGCTCTTGAGTGAAAAAAGAGACCGCAGCTCCACAGATGCTGAAAAGCTGTTTTAACTGTAAGAGAATGTCACTTCATGCAATGTTAAGATCAAAGCTAACCAAAATGAAAAAATATTGTTTTCAAAACAAATAAACACTTATTTGCAATGTAAAACGTCGTTTCTGTAAGGTGTTAGTTGATTTCTACTCCTCAAGTAAAGGTAGTGCTCCTCTATGCTCAAACAGCTTAAGTTAGCGTTTCTATGAACAGTGGCACTGTGACAGTGCTCCTGAGTGAAAGAAGAGACCGCAGCTCCGCAGATGCTACAAAGCTGTTTTCCCTGTAAGAGAATGTCACTTTATGCAATGTTAAGATCAAAGCTTGCTAAAATAAAAGATATTGGTTTCAAATGAAATAAACTCTTATTTAAAATGCAGAAAGGCGTTTCTTTAATGTGTTAGATTGTTTCTGCTCCTAAAGTACAGTTAGTGCTACTATGCTCAGACATCTTATTTTAGTGGTTCTATATACAGTGGCACTGTGTCAGCGCTCCTGAGTCAAAGAAGAGACCGCAGCTCCACAGATGCTACAAAGCTGTTTTCCCTGTAAGAGAATGTCACTTTATGCAATGTTAAGATCAAAGCTTTCTAAAATAACAGATATTGGTTTCAAATGACTTATACAGTTATGTACTATGCAGAAACGCGTTTCTTTAATGTGTTAGTGCTACCATGCCCAAACAGCTTATTTTAGCGTTTCTATGAACAGTGGCACTGTGACAGTGCTCTTGAGTGAAAAAAGAGACCGCAGCTCCGCAGATGCTACAAAGCTGTTTTCCCTGTAAGAAAATGTCACTTTATGCAATGTTAAGATCAAAGCATTCTAAAATAAAAGATATTGGTTTCAAATAAATTATACTGTTATTTACAATGCAGAAAGGCGTTTCTTTAATGTGGTAGATTGTTTCTGCTCCTCAAGTAATGTTAGTGCTGCTATGCCCAAAAACAGCTTAGTTAAGCGTTTCTATGGACAGTGGCAATGTGTTAGTGCTACTGATTGAAAGAAGAGACCGCAGCTCTACAAATGCTGAAAAGCTGTTTAAACTGTAAGAGAATGTCACTTCATGCAATGTTAAGATCAAAGCTTGCCAAAATGAAAGATATTGGTTTCAAATGAAATAATCTTTCATTTTCAATGCAAAAAAGGTGTTTATTTAATAATTTAGATGATTTCTGCTCCTCGAGTAATGTTAGTGCTACTATGCCCAAACAGCTTATTTTAGCGTTTCTATGAACAGTGGCACTGTGACAGTGCTCCTGAGTGAAAGAAGATACCGCAGCTCCGCAGATGCTGAAAAGCTGTTTTCCCTGTAAGAGAATGTCACTTTATGCAATGTTAGGAACAAAACTTTCTAAAAGAAAAGATATTGGTTTCAAATGAAATATACTGTTATGTACGATATAGAAACGCGTTTCTGTAATGTGTTAGTTCTACCATGCCCAAACAGCTTATTTTAGCGTTTCTATGAACAGTGCCACTGTGACAGTGCTCTTGAGTGAAAAAAGAGACCGCAGCTCCACAGATGCTGAAAAGCTGTTTTATCTGTAAGAGAATGTCACTTCATGCAATGTTAAGATCAAAGCTAACCAAAATGAAAAAATATTGTTTTCAAATGAAATAAACACTTATTTGCAATGGAAAAAGTCGTTTCTATAAGGTGTTAGTTGATTTCTGCTCCTCGAGTAATGTTAGTGCTACCAAGCCCAAACAGCTTATTTTAGCATTTCTATGAACAGTGGCACTGTGACAGTGCTCCTGAGTGAAAGAAGAGCTCGCAGCTCCACAGATGCTGAAAAGCTGTTTTCCCTGTAAGAGAAAGTCTCTTTATGCAATTTTAAGATCAAAGCTAACCAAAATAAAAAATATTGGTTTCAAATGAAATAAACTCTTATTTACAATGCAGAAAGGCGTTTCTTTAATGTGTTAGATTGTTTCTGCTCCTAAAGTAAAGTTAGTGCTACTATGCTCAGACATCTTATTTTAGCGTTTCTATGAACATTGGCACTGTGACTTTGCTCCTGATTGAAAGAAGAGCTCGCAGCTTCACAGATGCTGAAAAGCTGTTTTACCTGTAAGAGAAAGTCTCTTTATGCAATTTTAAGATCAAAGCTAACCAAAATGTAAAATTATTCTTTTCAAATGAAATAAACACTTATTTGCAATGTAAAAAGGCGTTTCTTTAATGTGTTAGATGATATCTGCTCCTCAAATAAATATAGTGCTATATGCACAAATAGCTTATTTTAGCGTTTCTATGAATAGTGGCACTGTGTGAGTGCTCCTGAGTGAAAGAAGAGACCGCAGCTCCACAGATGCTGAAAAGCTGTTTTAACTGTAAGAGAATGTCACTTCATGCAATGTTAAGATCAAAGCTTGCCAAAATGAAAGATACTGGTTTCAAATGAAACAATCTTTCATTTGCAATGCAAAAAAAGGTGTTTCTTTCATATTTAAGATGATTTCTGCTCCTCGAGTAATGTTAGTGCTACTATGCCCAAACAGCTTATTTTAGCGTTTCTATGAACAGTGGCACTGTGACTGTGCTCCTGAGTGAAAGAATAGACCACAGCTCCGCAGTTGCTACAAAGCTGTTTTCCCTGTAAGAGAATGTCACTTTATGCAATGTTAAGATCAAAGCTTTCTAAGATAAAAGATATTGGTTTCAAATAACTTATACAGTTATGTACTATGCAGAAACGCGTTTCTTTAATGTGTTAGTGCTACCATGCCTAAACAGCTTATTTTAGCGTTTCTATGAACAGTGGCACTGTGACAGTGCTCTTCAGTGAAAAAAGAGACCGCAGCTCCGCAGATGCTAAAAAGCTGTTTTCCCTGTAAGAAAATGTCACTTTATGCAATGTTAAGATCAAACCTTTCTAAAATAAAAGATATTGGTTTCAAATGAATTATACTGTTATTTACAATGCAGAAAGGCGTTTCTTTAATGTGATAGATTGTTTCTGCTCCTCAAGTAATGTTAGTGCTACTATGCCCAAAAACAGCTCATTTTAGCGTTTCTATGCACAGTGGCACTGTGTTAGTGCTCCTGAGTGAAAGAAGAGATCGCAGCTCCACAGATGCTGAAAAGCTGTTTTCCCTGTAAGAGAAAGTCTCTTTATGCATTTTTAAGATCAAAGCTAACCAAAATGAAAAAATATTGTTTTCAAAACAAATAAACACTTATTTGCAATGTAAAAAGTCGTTTCTGTAAGGTGTTAGTTGATTTCTACTCCTCAAGTAAAGGTAGTGCTCCTCTATGCTCAAACAGCTTAAGTTAGCGTTTCTATGAACAGTGGTTCTGTTTCAGTGTTCCTCAGTGAAAGATGAGTCCGCAGATCCACAGGTGTTTAAAAGCTATTTTCCCTGAAAGAGAATGTCAGCTCATGCAATGTTAAGATCAAAGCTTGCCAAAATGAAAGATACTGGTTTCAAATGAAGTAATCTTTCATTTGCAATGCAAAACAGGTGTTTCTTTAATAATTTAGATGATTTCTGCTCCTCGAGTAATGTTAGTGCTACTATGCCCAAACAGCTTCTTTTAGCGTTTCTATGAACAGTGGCACTGTGACAGTGCTCCTGAGTGAAAGAAGAGACCGCAGCTCCACAGATGCTACAAAGCTGTTTTCCCTGTAAGAGAAAGTCACTTTATGCAATGTTAAGATCAAAGCTTTCTAAAATAAAAGATATTGGTTTCAAATGACTTATACAGTTATGTACTATGCAGAAACGCGTTTCTTTAATGTGTTAGTGCTACCATGCCCAACCAGCTTATTTTAGCGTTTCTATGAACAGTGGCACTGTGACAGTGCTCTTGAGTGAAAGAAGAGACCGCAGCTCTACAAATGCTGAAAAGCTGTTTAAACTGTAAGAGAATGTCACTTCATGCAATGTTAAGATCAAAGATTGCCAAAATGAAAGATACTGGTTTCAAATTAAATAATCTTTCATTTGCAATGCTAAAAAGGTGTTTATTTAATGTGTTAGATTGTTTCTGCTCCTAAAGTACAGTTAGTGCTACTATGATCAGACATCTTATTTTAGTGTTTCTATATACATTGGCACTGTGTCAGCGCTTCTGAGTCAAAGAAGAGACCGCAGCTCCACAGATGCTACAAAGCTGTTTTCCCTGTAAGAGAATGTCACTTTATGCAATGTTAAGATCAAAGCTTTCTAAAATAACAGATTTTGGTTACAAATGACTTATACAGTTATGTACTATGCAGAAACGCGTTTCTTTAATGTGTTAGTGCTACCATGCCCAAACAGCTTATTTTAGCGTTTCTATGAGCAGTGGCACTGTGACAGTGCTCTTGAGTGAAAAAAGAGACCGCAGCTCCGCAGATGCTACAAAGCTGTTTTCCCTGTAAGAAAATGTCACTTTATGCAATGTTAAGATCAAAGCTTTCTAAAATAAAAGATATTGGTTTCAAATGAATTATACTGTTATTTACAATGCAGAAAGGCGTTTCTTTAATGTGGTAGATTGTTTCTGCTCCTCAAGTAATGTTAGTGCTACTATGCCCAAAAACATTTTATTTTAGCGTTTCTTTGAACAGTGGCACTGTGACAGTGCTCCTGAGTGAAAGAAGATACCACAGCTCCGCAGATGCTGACAAGCTGTTTTTCCTGTAAGAGAATGTCACTTTATGCAATGTTAAGATCAAAACTTTCTAAAAGAAAAGATATTGGTTTCAAATGAATTATACTGTTATGTACGATGCAGAAACGCGTTTCTGTAATGTGTTAGTGCTACCATGCCCAAAGAGCTTATTTTAGCGTTTCTATGAACAGTGGCACTGTGACAGTGCTCTTGAGTGAAAAAAGAGACCGCAGCTCCACAGATGCTGAAAAGCTGTTTTAACTGTAAGAGAATGTCACTTCATGCAATGTTAAGATCAAAGCTAACCAAAATGAAAAAATATTGTTTTCAAAACAAATAAACACTTATTTGCAATGTAAAACGTCGTTTCTGTAAGGTGTTAGTTGATTTCTACTCCTCAAGTAAAGGTAGTGCTCCTCTATGCTCAAACAGCTTAAGTTAGCGTTTCTATGAACAGTGGCACTGTGACAGTGCTCCTGAGTGAAAGAAGAGACCGCAGCTCCGCAGATGCTACAAAGCTGTTTTCCCTGTAAGAGAATGTCACTTTATGCAATGTTAAGATCAAAGCTTGCTAAAATAAAAGATATTGGTTTCAAATGAAATAAACTCTTATTTAAAATGCAGAAAGGCGTTTCTTTAATGTGTTAGATTGTTTCTGCTCCTAAAGTACAGTTAGTGCTACTATGCTCAGACATCTTATTTTAGTGGTTCTATATACAGTGGCACTGTGTCAGCGCTCCTGAGTCAAAGAAGAGACCGCAGCTCCACAGATGCTACAAAGCTGTTTTCCCTGTAAGAGAATGTCACTTTATGCAATGTTAAGATCAAAGCTTTCTAAAATAACAGATATTGGTTTCAAATGACTTATACAGTTATGTACTATGCAGAAACGCGTTTCTTTAATGTGTTAGTGCTACCATGCCCAAACAGCTTATTTTAGCGTTTCTATGAACAGTGGCACTGTGACAGTGCTCTTGAGTGAAAAAAGAGACCGCAGCTCCGCAGATGCTACAAAGCTGTTTTCCCTGTAAGAAAATGTCACTTTATGCAATGTTAAGATCAAAGCATTCTAAAATAAAAGATATTGGTTTCAAATAAATTATACTGTTATTTACAATGCAGAAAGGCGTTTCTTTAATGTGGTAGATTGTTTCTGCTCCTCAAGTAATGTTAGTGCTGCTATGCCCAAAAACAGCTTAGTTAAGCGTTTCTATGGACAGTGGCAATGTGTTAGTGCTACTGATTGAAAGAAGAGACCGCAGCTCTACAAATGCTGAAAAGCTGTTTAAACTGTAAGAGAATGTCACTTCATGCAATGTTAAGATCAAAGCTTGCCAAAATGAAAGATATTGGTTTCAAATGAAATAATCTTTCATTTTCAATGCAAAAAAGGTGTTTATTTAATAATTTAGATGATTTCTGCTCCTCGAGTAATGTTAGTGCTACTATGCCCAAACAGCTTATTTTAGCGTTTCTATGAACAGTGGCACTGTGACAGTGCTCCTGAGTGAAAGAAGATACCGCAGCTCCGCAGATGCTGAAAAGCTGTTTTCCCTGTAAGAGAATGTCACTTTATGCAATGTTAGGAACAAAACTTTCTAAAAGAAAAGATATTGGTTTCAAATGAAATATACTGTTATGTACGATATAGAAACGCGTTTCTGTAATGTGTTAGTTCTACCATGCCCAAACAGCTTATTTTAGCGTTTCTATGAACAGTGCCACTGTGACAGTGCTCTTGAGTGAAAAAAGAGACCGCAGCTCCACAGATGCTGAAAAGCTGTTTTATCTGTAAGAGAATGTCACTTCATGCAATGTTAAGATCAAAGCTAACCAAAATGAAAAAATATTGTTTTCAAATGAAATAAACACTTATTTGCAATGGAAAAAGTCGTTTCTATAAGGTGTTAGTTGATTTCTGCTCCTCGAGTAATGTTAGTGCTACCAAGCCCAAACAGCTTATTTTAGCATTTCTATGAACAGTGGCACTGTGACAGTGCTCCTGAGTGAAAGAAGAGCTCGCAGCTCCACAGATGCTGAAAAGCTGTTTTCCCTGTAAGAGAAAGTCTCTTTATGCAATTTTAAGATCAAAGCTAACCAAAATAAAAAATATTGGTTTCAAATGAAATAAACTCTTATTTACAATGCAGAAAGGCGTTTCTTTAATGTGTTAGATTGTTTCTGCTCCTAAAGTAAAGTTAGTGCTACTATGCTCAGACATCTTATTTTAGCGTTTCTATGAACATTGGCACTGTGACTTTGCTCCTGATTGAAAGAAGAGCTCGCAGCTTCACAGATGCTGAAAAGCTGTTTTACCTGTAAGAGAAAGTCTCTTTATGCAATTTTAAGATCAAAGCTAACCAAAATGTAAAATTATTCTTTTCAAATGAAATAAACACTTATTTGCAATGTAAAAAGGCGTTTCTTTAATGTGTTAGATGATATCTGCTCCTCAAATAAATATAGTGCTATATGCACAAATAGCTTATTTTAGCGTTTCTATGAATAGTGGCACTGTGTGAGTGCTCCTGAGTGAAAGAAGAGACCGCAGCTCCACAGATGCTGAAAAGCTGTTTTAACTGTAAGAGAATGTCACTTCATGCAATGTTAAGATCAAAGCTTGCCAAAATGAAAGATACTGGTTTCAAATGAAACAATCTTTCATTTGCAATGCAAAAAAAGGTGTTTCTTTCATATTTAAGATGATTTCTGCTCCTCGAGTAATGTTAGTGCTACTATGCCCAAACAGCTTATTTTAGCGTTTCTATGAACAGTGGCACTGTGACTGTGCTCCTGAGTGAAAGAATAGACCACAGCTCCGCAGTTGCTACAAAGCTGTTTTCCCTGTAAGAGAATGTCACTTTATGCAATGTTAAGATCAAAGCTTTCTAAGATAAAAGATATTGGTTTCAAATAACTTATACAGTTATGTACTATGCAGAAACGCGTTTCTTTAATGTGTTAGTGCTACCATGCCTAAACAGCTTATTTTAGCGTTTCTATGAACAGTGGCACTGTGACAGTGCTCTTCAGTGAAAAAAGAGACCGCAGCTCCGCAGATGCTAAAAAGCTGTTTTCCCTGTAAGAAAATGTCACTTTATGCAATGTTAAGATCAAACCTTTCTAAAATAAAAGATATTGGTTTCAAATGAATTATACTGTTATTTACAATGCAGAAAGGCGTTTCTTTAATGTGATAGATTGTTTCTGCTCCTCAAGTAATGTTAGTGCTACTATGCCCAAAAACAGCTCATTTTAGCGTTTCTATGCACAGTGGCACTGTGTTAGTGCTCCTGAGTGAAAGAAGAGATCGCAGCTCCACAGATGCTGAAAAGCTGTTTTCCCTGTAAGAGAAAGTCTCTTTATGCATTTTTAAGATCAAAGCTAACCAAAATGAAAAAATATTGTTTTCAAAACAAATAAACACTTATTTGCAATGTAAAAAGTCGTTTCTGTAAGGTGTTAGTTGATTTCTACTCCTCAAGTAAAGGTAGTGCTCCTCTATGCTCAAACAGCTTAAGTTAGCGTTTCTATGAACAGTGGTTCTGTTTCAGTGTTCCTCAGTGAAAGATGAGTCCGCAGATCCACAGGTGTTTAAAAGCTATTTTCCCTGAAAGAGAATGTCAGCTCATGCAATGTTAAGATCAAAGCTTGCCAAAATGAAAGATACTGGTTTCAAATGAAGTAATCTTTCATTTGCAATGCAAAACAGGTGTTTCTTTAATAATTTAGATGATTTCTGCTCCTCGAGTAATGTTAGTGCTACTATGCCCAAACAGCTTCTTTTAGCGTTTCTATGAACAGTGGCACTGTGACAGTGCTCCTGAGTGAAAGAAGAGACCGCAGCTCCACAGATGCTACAAAGCTGTTTTCCCTGTAAGAGAAAGTCACTTTATGCAATGTTAAGATCAAAGCTTTCTAAAATAAAAGATATTGGTTTCAAATGACTTATACAGTTATGTACTATGCAGAAACGCGTTTCTTTAATGTGTTAGTGCTACCATGCCCAACCAGCTTATTTTAGCGTTTCTATGAACAGTGGCACTGTGACAGTGCTCTTGAGTGAAAGAAGAGACCGCAGCTCTACAAATGCTGAAAAGCTGTTTAAACTGTAAGAGAATGTCACTTCATGCAATGTTAAGATCAAAGATTGCCAAAATGAAAGATACTGGTTTCAAATTAAATAATCTTTCATTTGCAATGCTAAAAAGGTGTTTATTTAATGTGTTAGATTGTTTCTGCTCCTAAAGTACAGTTAGTGCTACTATGATCAGACATCTTATTTTAGTGTTTCTATATACATTGGCACTGTGTCAGCGCTTCTGAGTCAAAGAAGAGACCGCAGCTCCACAGATGCTACAAAGCTGTTTTCCCTGTAAGAGAATGTCACTTTATGCAATGTTAAGATCAAAGCTTTCTAAAATAACAGATTTTGGTTACAAATGACTTATACAGTTATGTACTATGCAGAAACGCGTTTCTGTAATGTGTTAGTGCTACCATGCCCAAACAGCTTATTTTAGCGTTTCTATGAGCAGTGGCACTGTGACAGTGCTCTTGAGTGAAAAAAGAGACCGCAGCTCCGCAGATGCTACAAAGCTGTTTTCCCTGTAAGAAAATGTCACTTTATGCAATGTTAAGATCAAAGCTTTCTAAAATAAAAGATATTGGTTTCAAATGAATTATACTGTTATTTACAATGCAGAAAGGCGTTTCTTTAATGTGGTAGATTGTTTCTGCTCCTCAAGTAATGTTAGTGCTACTATGCCCAAAAACATTTTATTTTAGCGTTTCTTTGAACAGTGGCACTGTGACAGTGCTCCTGAGTGAAAGAAGATACCACAGCTCCGCAGATGCTGACAAGCTGTTTTTCCTGTAAGAGAATGTCACTTTATGCAATGTTAAGATCAAAACTTTCTAAAAGAAAAGATATTGGTTTCAAATGAATTATACTGTTATGTACGATGCAGAAACGCGTTTCTGTAATGTGTTAGTGCTACCATGCCCAAAGAGCTTATTTTAGCGTTTCTATGAACAGTGGCACTGTGACAGTGCTCTTGAGTGAAAAAAGAGACCGCAGCTCCACAGATGCTGAAAAGCTGTTTTAACTGTAAGAGAATGTCACTTCATGCAATGTTAAGATCAAAGCTAACCAAAATGAAAAAATATTGTTTTCAAAACAAATAAACACTTATTTGCAATGTAAAACGTCGTTTCTGTAAGGTGTTAGTTGATTTCTACTCCTCAAGTAAAGGTAGTGCTCCTCTATGCTCAAACAGCTTAAGTTAGCGTTTCTATGAACAGTGGCACTGTGACAGTGCTCCTGAGTGAAAGAAGAGACCGCAGCTCCGCAGATGCTACAAAGCTGTTTTCCCTGTAAGAGAATGTCACTTTATGCAATGTTAAGATCAAAGCTTGCTAAAATAAAAGATATTGGTTTCAAATGAAATAAACTCTTATTTAAAATGCAGAAAGGCGTTTCTTTAATGTGTTAGATTGTTTCTGCTCCTAAAGTACAGTTAGTGCTACTATGCTCAGACATCTTATTTTAGTGGTTCTATATACAGTGGCACTGTGTCAGCGCTCCTGAGTCAAAGAAGAGACCGCAGCTCCACAGATGCTACAAAGCTGTTTTCCCTGTAAGAGAATGTCACTTTATGCAATGTTAAGATCAAAGCTTTCTAAAATAACAGATATTGGTTTCAAATGACTTATACAGTTATGTACTATGCAGAAACGCGTTTCTTTAATGTGTTAGTGCTACCATGCCCAAACAGCTTATTTTAGCGTTTCTATGAACAGTGGCACTGTGACAGTGCTCTTGAGTGAAAAAAGAGACCGCAGCTCCGCAGATGCTAAAAAGCTGTTTTCCCTGAAAGAAAATGTCACTTTATGCAATGTTAAGATCAAACCTTTCTAAAATAAAAGATATTGGTTTCAAATGAATTATACTGTTATTTACAATGCAGAAAGGCTTTTCTTTAATGTGGTAGATTGTTTCTGCTCCTCAAGTAATATTAGTGCTACTATGCCCAAAAACAGCTCATTTTAGCGTTTCTATGAACAGTGGCACTGTGTTAGTGCTCCTGAGTGAAAGAAGAGATCGCAGCTCCACAGATGCTGAAAAGCTGTTTTCCCTGTAAGAGAAAGTCTCCTTATGCAATTTTAAGATCAAAGCTAAGCAAAATGAACAAATATTGTTTTCAAATGAAATAAACACTTATTTGCAATGGAAAAAGTCGTTTCTATAAGGTGTTAGTTGATTTCTGCTCCTCGAGTAATGTTAGTGCTACCAAGACCAAACAGCTTATTTTAGCGTTTCTATGAACAGTGGCACTGTGACAGTGCTCTTGAGTGAAAAAAGAGACCGCAGCTCCGCAGATGCTAAAAAGCTGTTTTCCCTGAAAGAAAATGTCACTTTATGCAATGTTAAGATCAAACCTTTCTAAAAGAAAAGATATTGGTTTCAAATGAATTATACTGTTATTTACAATGCAGAAAGGCGTTTCTTTAATGTGGTAGATTGTTTCTGCTCCTCAAGTAATATTAGTGCTACTATGCCCAAAAACAGCTCATTTTAGCGTTTCTATGAACAGTGGCACTGTGTTAGTGCTCCTGAGTGAAAGAAGAGATCGCAGCTCCACAGATGCTGAAAAGCTGTTTTCCCTGTAAGAGAAAGTCTCCTTATGCAATTTTAAGATCAAAGCTAAGCAAAATGAACAAATATTGTTTTCAAATGAAATAAACACTTATTTGCAATGGAAAAAGTCGTATCTATAAGGTGTTAGTTGATTTCTGCTCCTCGAGTAATGTTAGTGCTACCAAGACCAAACAGCTTATTTTAGCATTTCTATGAACAGTGGCACTGTGATAGTGCTCCTGAGTGAAAGAAGATACCACAGCTCCGCAGATGCTGACAAGCTGTTTTCCCTGTAAGAGAATGTCACATTATGCAATGTTAGGAACAAAACTTTCTAAAAGAAAAGATATTGGTTTCAAATGAATTATACTGTTATGTACGATGCAGAAACGCGTTTCTGTAATGTGTTAGTGCTACCATGCCCAAACAGCTTATTTTAGCGTTTCTATGAACAGTGGCACTGTGACTTTGCTCCTGAGTGAAAGAAGAGCTCGCAGCTCCACAGATGCTGAAAAGCTGTTTTCCCTTTAAGAGAAAGTCTCTTTATGCAATTTTAAGATCAAAGCTAACCAAAATAAAAAATATTGGTTTCAAATGAAATAAACTCTTATTTACAATGCAGAAAGGCGTTTCTTTAATGTGTTAGATTGTATCTGCTCCTAAAGTAAAGTTAGTGCTACTATGCTCAGACATCTTATTTTAGTGTTTCTATATACAGTGGCACTGTGTCAGTGCTCCTGAGTGAAAGAAGAGACCGCAGCTCCGCAGATGCTGAAAAGCTGTTTTCCCTGTAAGAGAATTTCACTTCATGCAATGTTAAGATCAAAGCTTGCCAAAATGAAAGATATTGGTTTCAAATGAAATGAACTCTTATTTGCAATGCAAAAAGGTGTTTTTTTACGTGTTAGATGATATCTGCTCCTCGAGTAATGTTAGTGCTACTATGCCCAAAAACATCTTATTTTAGCGTTTCTTTGAACAGTGGCACTGTGACAGTGCTCCTGAGTGAAAGAAGATACCACAGCTCCACAGATGCTGACAAGCTGTTTTTCCTGTAAGAGAAAGTCACTTTATGCAATGTTAAGATCAAAGCTTGCTAAAATAAAAGATATTGGTTTCAAATGAAATAAACTCTTATTTATAATGCAGAAAGGCGTTTCTTTAATGTGTTAGATTGTTTCTGCTCCTAAAGTACAGTTAGTGCTACTATGCTCAGACATCTTATTTTAGTGTTTCTATATACAGTGGCACTGTGTCAGCGCTCCTGAGTCAAAGAAGAGACCGCAGCTCCACAGATGCTACAAAGCTGTTTTCCCTGTAAGAGAATGTCACTTTATGCAATGTTAAGATCAAAGCTTTCTAAAATAACAGATATTGGTTTCAAATGACTTATACAGTTATGTACTATGCAGAAACGCGTTTCTTTAAAGTGTTAGTGCTACCATGCCCAAACAAATTATTTTAGCGTTTCTATGAACAGTGGCACTGTGACAGTGCTCTTGAGTGAAAAAAGAGACCGCAGCTCCGCAGATGCTACAAAGCTGTTTTCCCTGTAAGAAAATGTCACTTTATGCAATGTTAAGATCAAAGCATTCTAAAATAAAAGATATTGGTTTCAAATAAATTATACTGTTATTTACAATGCAGAAAGGCGTTTCTTTAATGTGGTAGATTGTTTCTGCTCCTCAAGTAATGTTAGTGCTGCTATGCCCAAAAACAGCTTAGTTAAGCGTTTCTATGGACAGTGGCAATGTGTTAGTGCTACTGATTGAAAGAAGAGACCGCAGCTCTACAAATGCTGAAAAGCTGTTTAAACTGTAAGAGAATGTCACTTCATGCAATGTTAAGATCAAAGCTTGCCAAAATGAAAGATATTGGTTTCAAATGAAATAATCTTTCATTTTCAATGCAAAAAAGGTGTTTATTTAATAATTTAGATGATTTCTGCTCCTCGAGTAATGTTAGTGCTACTATGCCCAAACAGCTTATTTTAGCGTTTCTATGAACAGTGGCACTGTGACAGTGCTCCTGAGTGAAAGAAGATACCGCAGCTCCGCAGATGCTGAAAAGCTGTTTTCCCTGTAAGAGAATGTCACTTTATGCAATGTTAGGAACAAAACTTTCTAAAAGAAAAGATATTGGTTTCAAATGAAATATACTGTTATGTACGATATAGAAACGCGTTTCTGTAATGTGTTAGTTCTACCATGCCCAAACAGCTTATTTTAGCGTTTCTATGAACAGTGCCACTGTGACAGTGCTCTTGAGTGAAAAAAGAGACCGCAGCTCCACAGATGCTGAAAAGCTGTTTTATCTGTAAGAGAATGTCACTTCATGCAATGTTAAGATCAAAGCTAACCAAAATGAAAAAATATTGTTTTCAAAACAAATAAACACTTATTTGCAATGTAAAAAGTCGTTTCTGTAAGGTGTTAGTTGATTACTACTCCTCAAGTAAAGGTAGTGCTCCTCTATGCTCAAACAGCTTAAGTTAGCGTTTCTATGAACAGTGGTTCTGTTTCAGTGTTCCTCAGTGAAAGATGAGTCCGCAGATCCACAGGTGTTTTAAAGCTATTTTCCCTGTAAGAGAATGTCAGTTCATGCAAAGTTAAGATCAAAGCTAACCAAAATGAAAAAATATTGTTTTCAAAACAAATAAACACTTATTTGCAATGTAAAAAGTCGTTTCTGTAAGGTGTTAGTTGATTTCTACTCCTCAAGTAAAGGTAGTGCTCCTCTATGCTCAAACAGCTTATTTTAGCGTTTCTATGAACAGTGGCACTGTGACAGTGCTCTTGAGTGAAAAAAGTGACCGCAGCTCCGCAGATGCTAAAAAGCTGTTTTCCCTGTAAGAAAATGTCACTTTATGCAATGTTAAGATCAAACCTTTCTAAAATAAAAGATATTGGTTTCAAATGAATTATACTGTTATTTACAATGCAGAAAGGCGTTTCTTTAATGTGGTAGATTGTTTCTGCTCCTCAAGTAATGTTAGTGCTACTGTGCCCAAAAACAGCTCATTTTAGCGTTTCTATGCACAGTGGCACTGTGTTAGTGCTCCTGAGTGAAAGAAGAGATCGCAGCTCCACAGATGCTGAAAAGCTGTTTTCCCTGTAAGAGAAAGTCTCTTTATGCAATTTTAAGATCAAAGCTAACCAAAATGAAAAAATATTGTTTTCAAATGAAATAAACTCTTATTTACAATGCAGAAAGGCGTTTGTTTAATGTGTTAGATTGTTTCTGCTCCTAAAGTAAAGTTAGTGCTACTATGCTCAGACATCTTATTTTAGTGTTTCTATATACAGTGGCACTGTGTCAGCGCTCCTGAGTGAAAGAAGAGACCGCAGCTACGCAGATGCTACAAAACTGTTTTCCCTGTAAGAAAATATCACTTTATGCAATGTTAAGATCAAAGCTTTCTAAAATAAAAGATATTGGTTTCAAATGACTTATACAGTTATGTACTATGCAGAAACGCGTTTCTTTAATGTGTTAGTGCTACCATGCCCAAACAGCTTATTTTAGCGTTTCTATGAATAGTGGCACTGTGACAGTGCTCTTGAGTGAAAAAAGAGACCGCAGCTACGCAGATGCTACAAAACTGTTTTCCCTGTAAGAAAATATCACTTTATGCAATGTTAAGATCAAAGCTTTCTAAAATAAAAGATATTGGTTTCAAATGAATTATACTTTTATTTACAATGCAGAAAGGCGTTTCTTTAATGTGGTAGATTGTTTCTGCTCCTCAAGTAATGTTAGTGCTGCTATGCCCAAAAACAGCTTATTTTAGCGTTTCTATGAACAGTGGCACTGTGTTAGTGCTCCTGAGTGAAAGAAGATACCGCAGCTCTACAAATGCTGAAAAGCTGTTTAAACTGTAAGAGAATGTCACTTCATGCAACGTTAAGATCAAAGCTTGCTAAAATAAAAGATATTGGTTTCAAATGAAATAAACTTTTATTTAAAATGCAGAAAGGCGTTTCTTTAATGTGTTAGATTGTTTCTGCTCCTAAAGTACAGTTAGTGCTACTATGCTCAGACATCTTATTTTAGTGTTTCTATATACAGTGGCACTGTGTCAGCGCTCCTGAGTCAAAGAAGAGACCGCAGCTCCACAGATGCTACAAAGCTGTTTTCCCTGTAAGAGAATGTCACTTTATGCAATGTTAAGATCAAAGCTTTCTAAAATAACAGATATTGGTTTCAAATGACTTATACAGTTATGTACTATGCAGAAACGCGTTTCTGTAATGTGTTAGTGCTACCATGCCCAAACAGCTTATTTTAGGTTTTCTATGAACAGTGCCACTGTGACAGTGCTCTTGAGTGAAAAAAGAGACCGCAGCTCCACAGATGCTGAAAAGCTGTTTTATCTGTAAGAGAATGTCACTTCATGCAAAGTTAAGATCAAAGCTAACCAAAATGAAAAAATATTGTTTTCAAAACAAATAAACACTTATTTGCAATGTAAAAAGTCGTTTCTGTAAGGTGTTAGTTGATTTCTACTCCTCAAGTAAAGGTAGTGCTCCTCTATGCTCAAACAGCTTAAGTTAGCGTTTCTATGAACAATGGCACTGTGACAGTGCTCTTGAGTGAAAAAAGAGACGGCAGCTCCGCAGATGCTAAAAACCTGTTTTCCCTGTAAGAAAATGTCACTTTATGCAATGTTAAGATCAAACCTTTCTAAAATAAAAGATATTGGTTTCAAATAAATTATACTGTTATTTACAATGCAGAAAGGCGTTTCTTTAATGTGTTAGATTGTTTCTGCTCCTAAAGTAAAGTTAGTGCTACTATGCTCAGACATCTTATTTTAGCGTTTCTATGAACAGTGGCACTGTGACTTTGCTCCTGAGTGAAAGAAGAGCTCGCAGCTCCACAGATGCTGAAAAGCTGTTTTCCCTGTAAGAGAATTTCACTTCATGCAATGTTAAGATCAAAGCTTGCCAAAATGAAAGATATTGGTTTCAAATGAAATGAACTCTTATTTGCAATGCAAAAAGGTGTTTTTTTACGTGTTAGATGATATCTGCTCCTCGAGTAATGTTAGTGCTACTATGCCCAAAAACATCTTATTTTAGCGTTTCTTTGAACAGTGGCACTGTGACAGTGCTCCTGAGTGAAAGAAGATACCACAGCTCCGCAGATGCTGACAAGCTGTTTTTCCTGTAAGAGAAAGTCACTTTATGCAATGTTAAGATCAAAGCTTGCTAAAATAAAAGATATTGGTTTCAAATGAAATAAACTCTTATTTATAATGCAGAAAGGCGTTTCTTTAATGTGTTAGATTGTTTCTGCTCCTAAAGTACAGTTAGTGCTACTATGCTCAGACATCTTATTTTAGTGTTTCTATATACAGTGGCACTGTGTCAGCGCTCCTGAGTCAAAGAAGAGACCGCAGCTCCACAGATGCTACAAAGCTGTTTTCCCTTTAAGAGAATGTCACTTTATGCAATGTTAAGATCAAAGCTTTCTAAAATAACAGATATTGGTTTCAAATGACTTATACAGTTATGTACTATGCAGAAACGCGTTTCTTTAAAGTGTTAGTGCTACCATGCCCAAACAAATTATTTTAGCGTTTCTATGAACAGTGGCACTGTGACAGTGCTCTTGAGTGAAAAAAGAGACCGCAGCTCCGCAGATGCTACAAAGCTGTTTTCCCTGTAAGAAAATGTCACTTTATGCAATGTTAAGATCAAAGCATTCTAAAATAAAAGATATTGGTTTCAAATAAATTATACTGTTATTTACAATGCAGAAAGGCGTTTCTTTAATGTGGTAGATTGTTTCTGCTCCTCAAGTAATGTTAGTGCTGCTATGCCCAAAAACAGCTTAGTTAAGCGTTTCTATGGACAGTGGCAATGTGTTAGTGCTACTGATTGAAAGAAGAGACCGCAGCTCTACAAATGCTGAAAAGCTGTTTAAACTGTAAGAGAATGTCACTTCATGCAATGTTAAGATCAAAGCTTGCCAAAATGAAAGATATTGGTTTCAAATGAAATAATCTTTCATTTTCAATGCAAAAAAGGTGTTTATTTAATAATTTAGATGATTTCTGCTCCTCGAGTAATGTTAGTGCTACTATGCCCAAACAGCTTATTTTAGCGTTTCTATGAACAGTGGCACTGTGACAGTGCTCCTGAGTGAAAGAAGATACCGCAGCTCCGCAGATGCTGAAAAGCTGTTTTCCCTGTAAGAGAATGTCACTTTATGCAATGTTAGGAACAAAACTTTCTAAAAGAAAAGATATTGGTTTCAAATGAAATATACTGTTATGTACGATATAGAAACGCGTTTCTGTAATGTGTTAGTTCTACCATGCCCAAACAGCTTATTTTAGCGTTTCTATGAACAGTGCCACTGTGACAGTGCTCTTGAGTGAAAAAAGAGACCGCAGCTCCACAGATGCTGAAAAGCTGTTTTATCTGTAAGAGAATGTCACTTCATGCAATGTTAAGATCAAAGCTAACCAAAATGAAAAAATATTGTTTTCAAAACAAATAAACACTTATTTGCAATGTAAAAAGTCGTTTCTGTAAGGTGTTAGTTGATTACTACTCCTCAAGTAAAGGTAGTGCTCCTCTATGCTCAAACAGCTTAAGTTAGCGTTTCTATGAACAGTGGTTCTGTTTCAGTGTTCCTCAGTGAAAGATGAGTCCGCAGATCCACAGGTGTTTTAAAGCTATTTTCCCTGTAAGAGAATGTCAGTTCATGCAAAGTTAAGATCAAAGCTAACCAAAATGAAAAAATATTGTTTTCAAAACAAATAAACACTTATTTGCAATGTAAAAAGTCGTTTCTGTAAGGTGTTAGTTGATTTCTACTCCTCAAGTAAAGGTAGTGCTCCTCTATGCTCAAACAGCTTATTTTAGCGTTTCTATGAACAGTGGCACTGTGACAGTGCTCTTGAGTGAAAAAAGTGACCGCAGCTCCGCAGATGCTAAAAAGCTGTTTTCCCTGTAAGAAAATGTCACTTTATGCAATGTTAAGATCAAACCTTTCTAAAATAAAAGATATTGGTTTCAAATGAATTATACTGTTATTTACAATGCAGAAAGGCGTTTCTTTAATGTGGTAGATTGTTTCTGCTCCTCAAGTAATGTTAGTGCTACTGTGCCCAAAAACAGCTCATTTTAGCGTTTCTATGCACAGTGGCACTGTGTTAGTGCTCCTGAGTGAAAGAAGAGATCGCAGCTCCACAGATGCTGAAAAGCTGTTTTCCCTGTAAGAGAAAGTCTCTTTATGCAATTTTAAGATCAAAGCTAACCAAAATGAAAAAATATTGTTTTCAAATGAAATAAACTCTTATTTACAATGCAGAAAGGCGTTTGTTTAATGTGTTAGATTGTTTCTGCTCCTAAAGTAAAGTTAGTGCTACTATGCTCAGACATCTTATTTTAGTGTTTCTATATACAGTGGCACTGTGTCAGCGCTCCTGAGTGAAAGAAGAGACCGCAGCTACGCAGATGCTACAAAACTGTTTTCCCTGTAAGAAAATATCACTTTATGCAATGTTAAGATCAAAGCTTTCTAAAATAAAAGATATTGGTTTCAAATGACTTATACAGTTATGTACTATGCAGAAACGCGTTTCTTTAATGTGTTAGTGCTACCATGCCCAAACAGCTTATTTTAGCGTTTCTATGAATAGTGGCACTGTGACAGTGCTCTTGAGTGAAAAAAGAGACCGCAGCTACGCAGATGCTACAAAACTGTTTTCCCTGTAAGAAAATATCACTTTATGCAATGTTAAGATCAAAGCTTTCTAAAATAAAAGATATTGGTTTCAAATGAATTATACTTTTATTTACAATGCAGAAAGGCGTTTCTTTAATGTGGTAGATTGTTTCTGCTCCTCAAGTAATGTTAGTGCTGCTATGCCCAAAAACAGCTTATTTTAGCGTTTCTATGAACAGTGGCACTGTGTTAGTGCTCCTGAGTGAAAGAAGATACCGCAGCTCTACAAATGCTGAAAAGCTGTTTAAACTGTAAGAGAATGTCACTTCATGCAACGTTAAGATCAAAGCTTGCTAAAATAAAAGATATTGGTTTCAAATGAAATAAACTTTTATTTAAAATGCAGAAAGGCGTTTCTTTAATGTGTTAGATTGTTTCTGCTCCTAAAGTACAGTTAGTGCTACTATGCTCAGACATCTTATTTTAGTGTTTCTATATACAGTGGCACTGTGTCAGCGCTCCTGAGTCAAAGAAGAGACCGCAGCTCCACAGATGCTACAAAGCTGTTTTCCCTGTAAGAGAATGTCACTTTATGCAATGTTAAGATCAAAGCTTTCTAAAATAACAGATATTGGTTTCAAATGACTTATACAGTTATGTACTATGCAGAAACGCGTTTCTGTAATGTGTTAGTGCTACCATGCCCAAACAGCTTATTTTAGGTTTTCTATGAACAGTGCCACTGTGACAGTGCTCTTGAGTGAAAAAAGAGACCGCAGCTCCACAGATGCTGAAAAGCTGTTTTATCTGTAAGAGAATGTCACTTCATGCAAAGTTAAGATCAAAGCTAACCAAAATGAAAAAATATTGTTTTCAAAACAAATAAACACTTATTTGCAATGTAAAAAGTCGTTTCTGTAAGGTGTTAGTTGATTTCTACTCCTCAAGTAAAGGTAGTGCTCCTCTATGCTCAAACAGCTTAAGTTAGCGTTTCTATGAACAATGGCACTGTGACAGTGCTCTTGAGTGAAAAAAGAGACGGCAGCTCCGCAGATGCTAAAAACCTGTTTTCCCTGTAAGAAAATGTCACTTTATGCAATGTTAAGATCAAACCTTTCTAAAATAAAAGATATTGGTTTCAAATAAATTATACTGTTATTTACAATGCAGAAAGGCGTTTCTTTAATGTGTTAGATTGTTTCTGCTCCTAAAGTAAAGTTAGTGCTACTATGCTCAGACATCTTATTTTAGCGTTTCTATGAACAGTGGCACTGTGACTTTGCTCCTGAGTGAAAGAAGAGCTCGCAGCTCCACAGATGCTGAAAAGCTGTTTTCCCTTTAAGAGAAAGTCTCTTTATGCAATTTTAAGATCAAAGCTAACCAAAATAAAAAATATTGGTTTCAAATGAAATAAACTCTTATTTACAATGCAGAAAGGCGTTTCTTTAATGTGTTAGATTGTATCTGCTCCTAAAGTAAAGTTAGTGCTACTATGCTCAGACATCTTATTTTAGTGTTTCTATATACAGTGGCACTGTGTCAGTGCTCCTGAGTGAAAGAAGAGACCGCAGCTCCGCAGATGCTGAAAAGCTGTTTTCCCTGTAAGAGAATTTCACTTCATGCAATGTTAAGATCAAAGCTTGCCAAAATGAAAGATATTGGTTTCAAATGAAATGAACTCTTATTTGCAATGCAAAAAGGTGTTTTTTTACGTGTTAGATGATATCTGCTCCTCGAGTAATGTTAGTGCTACTATGCCCAAAAACATCTTATTTTAGCGTTTCTTTGAACAGTGGCACTGTGACAGTGCTCCTGAGTGAAAGAAGATACCACAGCTCCGCAGATGCTGACAAGCTGTTTTTCCTGTAAGAGAAAGTCACTTTATGCAATGTTAAGATCAAAGCTTGCTAAAATAAAAGATATTGGTTTCAAATGAAATAAACTCTTATTTATAATGCAGAAAGGCGTTTCTTTAATGTGTTAGATTGTTTCTGCTCCTAAAGTACAGTTAGTGCTACTATGCTCAGACATCTTATTTTAGTGTTTCTATATACAGTGGCACTGTGTCAGCGCTCCTGAGTCAAAGAAGAGACCGCAGCTCCACAGATGCTACAAAGCTGTTTTCCCTGTAAGAGAATGTCACTTTATGCAATGTTAAGATCAAAGCTTTCTAAAATAACAGATATTGGTTTCAAATGACTTATACAGTTATGTACTATGCAGAAACGCGTTTCTTTAAAGTGTTAGTGCTACCATGCCCAAACAAATTATTTTAGCGTTTCTATGAACAGTGGCACTGTGACAGTGCTCTTGAGTGAAAAAAGAGACCGCAGCTCCGCAGATGCTACAAAGCTGTTTTCCCTGTAAGAAAATGTCACTTTATGCAATGTTAAGATCAAAGCATTCTAAAATAAAAGATATTGGTTTCAAATAAATTATACTGTTATTTACAATGCAGAAAGGCGTTTCTTTAATGTGGTAGATTGTTTCTGCTCCTCAAGTAATGTTAGTGCTGCTATGCCCAAAAACAGCTTAGTTAAGCGTTTCTATGGACAGTGGCAATGTGTTAGTGCTACTGATTGAAAGAAGAGACCGCAGCTCTACAAATGCTGAAAAGCTGTTTAAACTGTAAGAGAATGTCACTTCATGCAATGTTAAGATCAAAGCTTGCCAAAATGAAAGATATTGGTTTCAAATGAAATAATCTTTCATTTTCAATGCAAAAAAGGTGTTTATTTAATAATTTAGATGATTTCTGCTCCTCGAGTAATGTTAGTGCTACTATGCCCAAACAGCTTATTTTAGCGTTTCTATGAACAGTGGCACTGTGACAGTGCTCCTGAGTGAAAGAAGATACCGCAGCTCCGCAGATGCTGAAAAGCTGTTTTCCCTGTAAGAGAATGTCACTTTATGCAATGTTAGGAACAAAACTTTCTAAAAGAAAAGATATTGGTTTCAAATGAAATATACTGTTATGTACGATATAGAAACGCGTTTCTGTAATGTGTTAGTTCTACCATGCCCAAACAGCTTATTTTAGCGTTTCTATGAACAGTGCCACTGTGACAGTGCTCTTGAGTGAAAAAAGAGACCGCAGCTCCACAGATGCTGAAAAGCTGTTTTATCTGTAAGAGAATGTCACTTCATGCAATGTTAAGATCAAAGCTAACCAAAATGAAAAAATATTGTTTTCAAAACAAATAAACACTTATTTGCAATGTAAAAAGTCGTTTCTGTAAGGTGTTAGTTGATTACTACTCCTCAAGTAAAGGTAGTGCTCCTCTATGCTCAAACAGCTTAAGTTAGCGTTTCTATGAACAGTGGTTCTGTTTCAGTGTTCCTCAGTGAAAGATGAGTCCGCAGATCCACAGGTGTTTTAAAGCTATTTTCCCTGTAAGAGAATGTCAGTTCATGCAAAGTTAAGATCAAAGCTAACCAAAATGAAAAAATATTGTTTTCAAAACAAATAAACACTTATTTGCAATGTAAAAAGTCGTTTCTGTAAGGTGTTAGTTGATTTCTACTCCTCAAGTAAAGGTAGTGCTCCTCTATGCTCAAACAGCTTATTTTAGCGTTTCTATGAACAGTGGCACTGTGACAGTGCTCTTGAGTGAAAAAAGTGACCGCAGCTCCGCAGATGCTAAAAAGCTGTTTTCCCTGTAAGAAAATGTCACTTTATGCAATGTTAAGATCAAACCTTTCTAAAATAAAAGATATTGGTTTCAAATGAATTATACTGTTATTTACAATGCAGAAAGGCGTTTCTTTAATGTGGTAGATTGTTTCTGCTCCTCAAGTAATGTTAGTGCTACTGTGCCCAAAAACAGCTCATTTTAGCGTTTCTATGCACAGTGGCACTGTGTTAGTGCTCCTGAGTGAAAGAAGAGATCGCAGCTCCACAGATGCTGAAAAGCTGTTTTCCCTGTAAGAGAAAGTCTCTTTATGCAATTTTAAGATCAAAGCTAACCAAAATGAAAAAATATTGTTTTCAAATGAAATAAACTCTTATTTACAATGCAGAAAGGCGTTTGTTTAATGTGTTAGATTGTTTCTGCTCCTAAAGTAAAGTTAGTGCTACTATGCTCAGACATCTTATTTTAGTGTTTCTATATACAGTGGCACTGTGTCAGCGCTCCTGAGTGAAAGAAGAGACCGCAGCTACGCAGATGCTACAAAACTGTTTTCCCTGTAAGAAAATATCACTTTATGCAATGTTAAGATCAAAGCTTTCTAAAATAAAAGATATTGGTTTCAAATGAATTATACTTTTATTTACAATGCAGAAAGGCGTTTCTTTAATGTGGTAGATTGTTTCTGCTCCTCAAGTAATGTTAGTGCTGCTATGCCCAAAAACAGCTTATTTTAGCGTTTCTATGAACAGTGGCACTGTGTTAGTGCTCCTGAGTGAAAGAAGATACCGCAGCTCTACAAATGCTGAAAAGCTGTTTAAACTGTAAGAGAATGTCACTTCATGCAACGTTAAGATCAAAGCTTGCTAAAATAAAAGATATTGGTTTCAAATGAAATAAACTTTTATTTAAAATGCAGAAAGGCGTTTCTTTAATGTGTTAGATTGTTTCTGCTCCTAAAGTACAGTTAGTGCTACTATGCTCAGACATCTTATTTTAGTGTTTCTATATACAGTGGCACTGTGTCAGCGCTCCTGAGTCAAAGAAGAGACCGCAGCTCCACAGATGCTACAAAGCTGTTTTCCCTGTAAGAGAATGTCACTTTATGCAATGTTAAGATCAAAGCTTTCTAAAATAACAGATATTGGTTTCAAATGACTTATACAGTTATGTACTATGCAGAAACGCGTTTCTGTAATGTGTTAGTGCTACCATGCCCAAACAGCTTATTTTAGGTTTTCTATGAACAGTGCCACTGTGACAGTGCTCTTGAGTGAAAAAAGAGACCGCAGCTCCACAGATGCTGAAAAGCTGTTTTATCTGTAAGAGAATGTCACTTCATGCAAAGTTAAGATCAAAGCTAACCAAAATGAAAAAATATTGTTTTCAAAACAAATAAACACTTATTTGCAATGTAAAAAGTCGTTTCTGTAAGGTGTTAGTTGATTTCTACTCCTCAAGTAAAGGTAGTGCTCCTCTATGCTCAAACAGCTTAAGTTAGCGTTTCTATGAACAATGGCACTGTGACAGTGCTCTTGAGTGAAAAAAGAGACGGCAGCTCCGCAGATGCTAAAAACCTGTTTTCCCTGTAAGAAAATGTCACTTTATGCAATGTTAAGATCAAACCTTTCTAAAATAAAAGATATTGGTTTCAAATAAATTATACTGTTATTTACAATGCAGAAAGGCGTTTCTTTAATGTGTTAGATTGTTTCTGCTCCTAAAGTAAAGTTAGTGCTACTATGCTCAGACATCTTATTTTAGCGTTTCTATGAACAGTGGCACTGTGACTTTGCTCCTGAGTGAAAGAAGAGCTCTCAGCTTCACAGATGCTGAAAAGCTGTTTTACCTTTAAGAGAAAGTCTCTTTATGCAATTTTAAGATCAAAGCTAACCAAAATGAAAAAATATTGTTTTCAAATGAAATAAACACTAATTTGCAATGTAAAAAGGCGTTTCTTTAATGTGTTAGATGATATCTGCTCCTCAAATAAATATAGTGCTATATGGACAAATAGCTTATTTTAGCGTTTCTATGAATAGTGGCACTGTGAAAGTGCTCCTTAGAGAAAGAAGAGCTCGCAGCTTCACAGATGCTGAAAAGCTGTTTTCCCTGTAAGAGAAAGTCACTTTATGCAATGTTAAGATCAAAGCTTGCCAAAATGAAAGATATTGGTTTCAAATGAAATGAACTCTTATTTGCAATGCAAAAAGGTGTTTTTTTAAGTGTTGGAGGATTTCTTCTCCTCGAGTAAAGTTAGTGCTGCTATGCCCAAACAGCTTATTTTAGCGTTTCTATGAACAGTGGCACTGTGACTGTGCTGCTGAGTGAAAGAATAGACCACAGCTCCGCAGTTGCTACAAAGCTGTTTTCCCTGTAAGAGAATGTCACTTTATGCAATGTTAAGATCAAAGCTTTCTAAGATAAAAGACATTGGTTTCAAATAACTTATACAGTCATGTACTATGCAGAAACGCGTTTCTTTAATGTGTTAGTGCTACCATGCCCAAACAGCTTATTTTAGCGTTTCTATGAACAGTGGCACTGTGACAGTGCTCTTGAGTGAAAAAAGAGACCGCAGCTCCGCAGATGCTAAAAAGCTGTTTTCCCTGTAAGAAAATGTCACTTTATGCAATGTTAATATCAAACCTTTCTAAAATAAAATATATTGGTTTCAAATGAATTATACTGTTATTTACAATGCAGAAAGGCGTTTCTTTAATGTGGTAGATTGTTTCTGCTCCTCAAGTAATGTTAGTGCTACTATGCCCAAAAACAGCTCATTTTAGCGTTTCTATGCACAGTGGCACTGTATTAGTGCTCCTGAGTGAAAGAAGAGATCGCAGCTCCACAGATGCTGAAAAGCTGTTTTCCCTGTAAGAGAAAGTCTCTTTATGCAATTTTAAGATCAAATCTAACTAAAATGAAAAAATATTGTTTTCAAATGAAATAAACACTTATTTGCAATGCAAAAAGGTGTTTTTTTACGTGTTAGATGATATCTGCTCCTCGAGTAATGTTAGTGCTACTATGCCCAAAAACATCTTATTTTAGCGTTTCTTTGAACAGTGGCACTGTGACAGTGCTCCTGAGTGAAAGAAGATACCGCAGCTCCGCAGATGCTGACAAGCTGTTTTTCCTGTAAGAGAATGTCACTTCATGCAATGTTAAGATCAAAGCTTGCTAAAATGAAAGATATTGGTTTCAAATGAAATAAACTCTTATTTATAATGCAGAAAGGCGTTTCTTTAATGTGTTAGATTGTTTCTGCTCCTAAAGTACAGTTAGTGCTACTATGCTCAGACATCTTATTTTAGTGTTTCTATATACACTGGCACTGTGTCAGCGCTCCTGAGTCAAAGAAGAGACCGCAGCTCCACAGATGCTACAAAGCTGTTTTCCCTGTAAGAGAATGTCACTTTATGCAATGTTAAGATCAAAGCTTTCTAAAATAACAGATATTGGTTTCAAATGACTTATACAGTTATGTACTATGCAGAAACGCGTTTCTTTAATGTGTTAGTGCTACCATGCCCAAACAAATTATTTTAGCGTTTCTATGAACAGTGGCACTGTGACAGTGCTCTTGAGTGAAAAAAGAGACCGCAGCTCCGCAGATGCTACAAAGCTGTTTTCCCTGTAAGAAAATGTCACTTTATGCAATGTTAAGATCAAAGCTTTCTAAAATAAAAGATATTGGTTTCAAATAAATTATACTGTTATTTACAATGCAGAAAGGCGTTTCTTTAATGTGGTAGATTGTTTCTGCTCCTCAAGTAATGTTAGTGCTGCTATGCCCAAAAACAGCTTAGTTTAGCGTTTCTATGGACAGTGGCACTGTGTTAGTGCTACTGATTGAAAGAAGAGACCGCAGCTGTACAAATGCTGAAAAGCTGTTTAAACTGTAAGAGA
The DNA here is from genome assembly GCA_039654775.1 of Spinibarbus caldwelli. Taxonomy (NCBI): domain Eukaryota; kingdom Metazoa; phylum Chordata; class Actinopteri; order Cypriniformes; family Cyprinidae; genus Spinibarbus; species Spinibarbus caldwelli. Next base: position 32,853,607 of record CM077244.1, read on the forward strand.
ATGTCACTTCATGCAATGTTAAGATCAAAGCTTGCCAAAATGAAAGATACTGGTTTCAAATGAAATAATCTTTCATTTGCAATGCAAAAAAGGTGTTTATTTAATAATTTAGATGATTTCTGCTCCTCGAGTAATGTTAGTGCTACTATGCCCAAACAGCTTATTTTAGCGTTTCTATGAACAGTGGCACTGTGACAGTGCTCCTGAGTGAAAGAAGATACCGCAGCTCCGCAGATGCTGAAAAGCTGTTTTCCCTGTAAGAGAATGTCACTTTATGCAATGTTAGGAACAAAACTTTCTAAAAGAAAAGATATTGGTTTCAAATGAAATATACTGTTATGTACGATATAGAAACGCGTTTCTGTAATGTGTTAGTGCTACCATGCCCAAACAGCTTATTTTAGCGTTTCTATGAACAGTGCCACTGTGACAGTGCTCTTGAGTGAAAAAAGAGACCGCAGCTCCACAGATGCTGAAAAGCTGTTTTATCTGTAAGAGAATGTCACTTCATGCAATGTTAAGATCAAAGCTAACCAAAATGAAAAAATATTGTTTTCAAAACAAATAAACACTTATTTGCAATGTAAAAAGTCGTTTCTGTAAGGTGTTAGTTGATTACTACTCCTCAAGTAAAGGTAGTGCTCCTCTATGCTCAAACAGCTTAAGTTAGCGTTTCTATGAACAGTGGTTCTGTTTCAGTGTTCCTCAGTGAAAGATGAGTCCGCAGATCCACAGGTGTTTTAAAGCTATTTTCCCTGTAAGAGAATGTCAGTTCATGCAATGTTAAGATCAAAGCTTGCCAAAATGAAAGATACTGGTTTCAAATGAAATAATCTTTCATTTGCAATGCAAAACAGGTGTTTCTTTAAAAATTTAGATGATTTCTGCTCCTCGAGTACTGTTAGTGCTACTATGCCCAAACAGCTTCTTTTAGCGTTTCTATGAACAGTGGCACTGTGACAGTGCTCTTGAGTGAAAAAAGAGACTGCAGCTACGCAGATGCTACAAAGCTGTTTTCCCTGTAAGAAAATATCACTTTATGCAATGTTAAGATCAAAGCTTTCTAAAATAAAAGATACTGGTTTCAAATGAATTATACTGTTATTTACACTGCAGAAAGGCGTTTCTTTAATGTGGTAGATTGTTTCTGCTCCTCAAGTAATGTTAGTGCTGCTATGCCCAAAAACAGCTTATTTTAGCGTTTCTATGAACAGTGGCACTGTGTCAGCGCTCCTGAGTCAAAGAAGAGACCGCAGCTCCGCAGATGCTGGAAAGCTGTTTTCCCTGTAAGAGAAAGTCACTTTATGCAACGTTAAGATCAAAGCTTGCTAAAATAAAAGATATTGGTTTCAAATGAAATAAACTCTTATTTACAATGCAGAAAGGCGTTTGTTTAATGTGTTAGATTGTTTCTGCTCCTAAAGTAAAGTTAGTGCTACTATGCTCAGACATCTTATTTTAGTGTTTCTATATACAGTGGCACTGTGTCAGCGCTCCTGAGTGAAAGAAGAGACCGCAGCTACGCAGATGCTACAAAACTGTTTTCCCTGTAAGAAAATATCACTTTATGCAATGTTAAGATCAAAGCTTTCTAAAATAAAAGATATTGGTTTCAAATGACTTATACAGTTATGTACTATGCAGAAACGCGTTTCTTTAATGTGTTAGTGCTACCATGCCCAAACAGCTTATTTTAGCGTTTCTATGAATAGTGGCACTGTGACAGTGCTCTTGAGTGAAAAAAGAGACCGCAGCTACGCAGATGCTACAAAACTGTTTTCCCTGTAAGAAAATATCACTTTATGCAATGTTAAGATCAAAGCTTTCTAAAATAAAAGATATTGGTTTCAAATGAATTATACTTTTATTTACAATGCAGAAAGGCGTTTCTTTAATGTGGTAGATTGTTTCTGCTCCTCAAGTAATGTTAGTGCTGCTATGCCCAAAAACAGCTTATTTTAGCGTTTCTATGAACAGTGGCACTGTGTTAGTGCTCCTGAGTGAAAGAAGATACCGCAGCTCTACAAATGCTGAAAAGCTGTTTAAACTGTAAGAGAATGTCACTTCATGCAACGTTAAGATCAAAGCTTGCTAAAATAAAAGATATTGGTTTCAAATGAAATAAACTTTTATTTAAAATGCAGAAAGGCGTTTCTTTAATGTGTTAGATTGTTTCTGCTCCTAAAGTACAGTTAGTGCTACTATGCTCAGACATCTTATTTTAGTGTTTCTATATACAGTGGCACTGTGTCAGCGCTCCTGAGTCAAAGAAGAGACCGCAGCTCCACAGATGCTACAAAGCTGTTTTCCCTGTAAGAGAATGTCACTTTATGCAATGTTAAGATCAAAGCTTTCTAAAATAACAGATATTGGTTTCAAATGACTTATACAGTTATGTACTATGCAGAAACGCGTTTCTGTAATGTGTTAGTGCTACCATGCCCAAACAGCTTATTTTAGGTTTTCTATGAACAGTGCCACTGTGACAGTGCACTTGAGTGAAAAAAGAGACCGCAGCTCCACAGATGCTGAAAAGCTGTTTTATCTGTAAGAGAATGTCACTTCATGCAAAGTTAAGATCAAAGCTAACCAAAATGAAAAAATATTGTTTTCAAAACAAATAAACACTTATTTGCAATGTAAAAAGTCGTTTCTGTAAGGTGTTAGTTGATTTCTACTCCTCAAGTAAAGGTAGTGCTCCTCTATGCTCAAACAGCTTAAGTTAGCGTTTCTATGAACAATGGCACTGTGACAGTGCTCTTGAGTGAAAAAAGAGACGGCAGCTCCGCAGATGCTAAAAACCTGTTTTCCCTGTAAGAAAATGTCACTTTATGCAATGTTAAGATCAAACCTTTCTAAAATAAAAGATATTGGTTTCAAATAAATTATACTGTTATTTACAATGCAGAAAGGCGTTTCTTTAATGTGTTAGATTGTTTCTGCTCCTAAAGTAAAGTTAGTGCTACTATGCTCAGACATCTTATTTTAGCGTTTCTATGAACAGTGGCACTGTGACTTTGCTCCTGAGTGAAAGAAGAGCTCTCAGCTTCACAGATGCTGAAAAGCTGTTTTACCTTTAAGAGAAAGTCTCTTTATGCAATTTTAAGATCAAAGCTAACCAAAATGAAAAAATATTGTTTTCAAATGAAATAAACACTAATTTGCAATGTAAAAAGGCGTTTCTTTAATGTGTTAGATGATATCTGCTCCTCAAATAAATATAGTGCTATATGGACAAATAGCTTATTTTAGCGTTTCTATGAATAGTGGCACTGTGAAAGTGCTCCTTAGAGAAAGAAGAGCTCGCAGCTTCACAGATGCTGAAAAGCTGTTTTCCCTGTAAGAGAAAGTCACTTTATGCAATGTTAAGATCAAAGCTTGCCAAAATGAAAGATATTGGTTTCAAATGAAATGAACTCTTATTTGCAATGCAAAAAGGTGTTTTTTTAAGTGTTGGAGGATTTCTTCTCCTCGAGTAAAGTTAGTGCTGCTATGCCCAAACAGCTTATTTTAGCGTTTCTATGAACAGTGGCACTGTGACTGTGCTGCTGAGTGAAAGAATAGACCACAGCTCCGCAGTTGCTACAAAGCTGTTTTCCCTGTAAGAGAATGTCACTTTATGCAATGTTAAGATCAAAGCTTTCTAAGATAAAAGACATTGGTTTCAAATAACTTATACAGTCATGTACTATGCAGAAACGCGTTTCTTTAATGTGTTAGTGCTACCATGCCCAAACAGCTTATTTTAGCGTTTCTATGAACAGTGGCACTGTGACAGTGCTCTTGAGTGAAAAAAGAGACCGCAGCTCCGCAGATGCTAAAAAGCTGTTTTCCCTGTAAGAAAATGTCACTTTATGCAATGTTAATATCAAACCTTTCTAAAATAAAATATATTGGTTTCAAATGAATTATACTGTTATTTACAATGCAGAAAGGCGTTTCTTTAATGTGGTAGATTGTTTCTGCTCCTCAAGTAATGTTAGTGCTACTATGCCCAAAAACAGCTCATTTTAGCGTTTCTATGCACAGTGGCACTGTATTAGTGCTCCTGAGTGAAAGAAGAGATCGCAGCTCCACAGATGCTGAAAAGCTGTTTTCCCTGTAAGAGAAAGTCTCTTTATGCAATTTTAAGATCAAATCTAACCAAAATGAAAAAATATTGTTTTCAAATGAAATAAACACTTATTTGCAATGCAAAAAGGTGTTTTTTTACGTGTTAGATGATATCTGCTCCTCGAGTAATGTTAGTGCTACTATGCCCAAAAACATCTTATTTTAGCGTTTCTTTGAACAGTGGCACTGTGACAGTGCTCCTGAGTGAAAGAAGATACCGCAGCTCCGCAGATGCTGACAAGCTGTTTTTCCTGTAAGAGAATGTCACTTCATGCAATGTTAAGATCAAAGCTTGCTAAAATGAAAGATATTGGTTTCAAATGAAATAAACTCTTATTTATAATGCAGAAAGGCGTTTCTTTAATGTGTTAGATTGTTTCTGCTCCTAAAGTACAGTTAGTGCTACTATGCTCAGACATCTTATTTTAGTGTTTCTATATACAGTGGCACTGTGTCAGCGCTCCTGAGTCAAAGAAGAGACCGCAGCTCCACAGATGCTACAAAGCTGTTTTCCCTGTAAGAGAATGTCACTTTATGCAATGTTAAGATCAAAGCTTTCTAAAATAACAGATATTGGTTTCAAATGACTTATACAGTTATGTACTATGCAGAAACGCGTTTCTTTAATGTGTTAGTGCTACCATGCCCAAACAAATTATTTTAGCGTTTCTATGAACAGTGGCACTGTGACAGTGCTCTTGAGTGAAAAAAGAGACCGCAGCTCCGCAGATGCTACAAAGCTGTTTTCCCTGTAAGAAAATGTCACTTTATGCAATGTTAAGATCAAAGCTTTCTAAAATAAAAGATATTGGTTTCAAATAAATTATACTGTTATTTACAATGCAGAAAGGCGTTTCTTTAATGTGGTAGATTGTTTCTGCTCCTCAAGTAATGTTAGTGCTGCTATGCCCAAAAACAGCTTAGTTTAGCGTTTCTATGGACAGTGGCACTGTGTTAGTGCTACTGATTGAAAGAAGAGACCGCAGCTGTACAAATGCTGAAAAGCTGTTTAAACTGTAAGAGAATGTCACTTCATGCAATGTTAAGATCAAAGCTTGCCAAAATGAAAGATACTGGTTTCAAATGAAATAATCTTTCATTTGCAATGCAAAAAAGGTGTTTATTTAATAATTTAGATGATTTCTGCTCCTCGAGTAATGTTAGTGCTACTATGCCCAAACAGCTTATTTTAGCGTTTCTATGAACAGTGGCACTGTGACAGTGCTCCTGAGTGAAAGAAGATACCGCAGCTCCGCAGATGCTGAAAAGCTGTTTTCCCTGTAAGAGAATGTCACTTTATGCAATGTTAGGAACAAAACTTTCTAAAAGAAAAGATATTGGTTTCAAATGAAATATACTGTTATGTACGATATAGAAACGCGTTTCTGTAATGTGTTAGTGCTACCATGCCCAAACAGCTTATTTTAGCGTTTCTATGAACAGTGCCACTGTGACAGTGCTCTTGAGTGAAAAAAGAGACCGCAGCTCCACAGATGCTGAAAAGCTGTTTTATCTGTAAGAGAATGTCACTTCATGCAATGTTAAGATCAAAGCTAACCAAAATGAAAAAATATTGTTTTCAAAACAAATAAACACTTATTTGCAATGTAAAAAGTCGTTTCTGTAAGGTGTTAGTTGATTACTACTCCTCAAGTAAAGGTAGTGCTCCTCTATGCTCAAACAGCTTAAGTTAGCGTTTCTATGAACAGTGGTTCTGTTTCAGTGTTCCTCAGTGAAAGATGAGTCCGCAGATCCACAGGTGTTTTAAAGCTATTTTCCCTGTAAGAGAATGTCAGTTCATGCAATGTTAAGATCAAAGCTTGCCAAAATGAAAGATACTGGTTTCAAATGAAATAATCTTTCATTTGCAATGCAAAACAGGTGTTTCTTTAAAAATTTAGATGATTTCTGCTCCTCGAGTACTGTTAGTGCTACTATGCCCAAACAGCTTCTTTTAGCGTTTCTATGAACAGTGGCACTGTGACAGTGCTCTTGAGTGAAAAAAGAGACTGCAGCTACGCAGATGCTACAAAGCTGTTTTCCCTGTAAGAAAATATCACTTTATGCAATGTTAAGATCAAAGCTTTCTAAAATAAAAGATACTGGTTTCAAATGAATTATACTGTTATTTACACTGCAGAAAGGCGTTTCTTTAATGTGGTAGATTGTTTCTGCTCCTCAAGTAATGTTAGTGCTGCTATGCCCAAAAACAGCTTATTTTAGCGTTTCTATGAACAGTGGCACTGTGTCAGCGCTCCTGAGTCAAAGAAGAGACCGCAGCTCCGCAGATGCTGGAAAGCTGTTTTCCCTGTAAGAGAAAGTCACTTTATGCAACGTTAAGATCAAAGCTTGCTAAAATAAAAGATATTGGTTTCAAATGAAATAAACTTTTATTTAAAATGCAGAAAGGCGTTTCTTTAATGTGTTAGATTGTTTCTGCTCCTAAAGTACAGTTAGTGCTACTATGCTCAGACATCTTATTTTAGTGTTTCTATATACAGTGGCACTGTGTCAGCGCTCCTGAGTCAAAGAAGAGACCGCAGCTCCACAGATGCTACAAAGCTGTTTTCCCTGTAAGAGAATGTCACTTTATGCAATGTTAAGATCAAAGCTTTCTAAAATAACAGATATTGGTTTCAAATGACTTATACAGTTATGTACTATGCAGAAACGCGTTTCTGTAATGTGTTAGTGCTACCATGCCCAAACAGCTTATTTTAGGTTTTCTATGAACAGTGCCACTGTGACAGTGCTCTTGAGTGAAAAAAGAGACCGCAGCTCCACAGATGCTGAAAAGCTGTTTTATCTGTAAGAGAATGTCACTTCATGCAAAGTTAAGATCAAAGCTAACCAAAATGAAAAAATATTGTTTTCAAAACAAATAAACACTTATTTGCAATGTAAAAAGTCGTTTCTGTAAGGTGTTAGTTGATTTCTACTCCTCAAGTAAAGGTAGTGCTCCTCTATGCTCAAACAGCTTAAGTTAGCGTTTCTATGAACAATGGCACTGTGACAGTGCTCTTGAGTGAAAAAAGAGACGGCAGCTCCGCAGATGCTAAAAACCTGTTTTCCCTGTAAGAAAATGTCACTTTATGCAATGTTAAGATCAAACCTTTCTAAAATAAAAGATATTGGTTTCAAATAAATTATACTGTTATTTACAATGCAGAAAGGCGTTTCTTTAATGTGTTAGATTGTTTCTGCTCCTAAAGTAAAGTTAGTGCTACTATGCTCAGACATCTTATTTTAGCGTTTCTATGAACAGTGGCACTGTGACTTTGCTCCTGAGTGAAAGAAGAGCTCTCAGCTTCACAGATGCTGAAAAGCTGTTTTACCTTTAAGAGAAAGTCTCTTTATGCAATTTTAAGATCAAAGCTAACCAAAATGAAAAAATATTGTTTTCAAATGAAATAAACACTAATTTGCAATGTAAAAAGGCGTTTCTTTAATGTGTTAGATGATATCTGCTCCTCAAATAAATATAGTGCTATATGGACAAATAGCTTATTTTAGCGTTTCTATGAATAGTGGCACTGTGAAAGTGCTCCTTAGAGAAAGAAGAGCTCGCAGCTTCACAGATGCTGAAAAGCTGTTTTCCCTGTAAGAGAAAGTCACTTTATGCAATGTTAAGATCAAAGCTTGCCAAAATGAAAGATATTGGTTTCAAATGAAATGAACTCTTATTTGCAATGCAAAAAGGTGTTTTTTTAAGTGTTGGAGGATTTCTTCTCCTCGAGTAAAGTTAGTGCTGCTATGCCCAAACAGCTTATTTTAGCGTTTCTATGAACAGTGGCACTGTGACTGTGCTGCTGAGTGAAAGAATAGACCACAGCTCCGCAGTTGCTACAAAGCTGTTTTCCCTGTAAGAGAATGTCACTTTATGCAATGTTAAGATCAAAGCTTTCTAAGATAAAAGACATTGGTTTCAAATAACTTATACAGTCATGTACTATGCAGAAACGCGTTTCTTTAATGTGTTAGTGCTACCATGCCCAAACAGCTTATTTTAGCGTTTCTATGAACAGTGGCACTGTGACAGTGCTCTTGAGTGAAAAAAGAGACCGCAGCTCCGCAGATGCTAAAAAGCTGTTTTCCCTGTAAGAAAATGTCACTTTATGCAATGTTAATATCAAACCTTTCTAAAATAAAATATATTGGTTTCAAATGAATTATACTGTTATTTACAATGCAGAAAGGCGTTTCTTTAATGTGGTAGATTGTTTCTGCTCCTCAAGTAATGTTAGTGCTACTATGCCCAAAAACAGCTCATTTTAGCGTTTCTATGCACAGTGGCACTGTATTAGTGCTCCTGAGTGAAAGAAGAGATCGCAGCTCCACAGATGCTGAAAAGCTGTTTTCCCTGTAAGAGAAAGTCTCTTTATGCAATTTTAAGATCAAATCTAACCAAAATGAAAAAATATTGTTTTCAAATGAAATAAACACTTATTTGCAATGCAAAAAGGTGTTTTTTTACGTGTTAGATGATATCTGCTCCTCGAGTAATGTTAGTGCTACTATGCCCAAAAACATCTTATTTTAGCGTTTCTTTGAACAGTGGCACTGTGACAGTGCTCCTGAGTGAAAGAAGATACCGCAGCTCCGCAGATGCTGACAAGCTGTTTTTCCTGTAAGAGAATGTCACTTCATGCAATGTTAAGATCAAAGCTTGCTAAAATGAAAGATATTGGTTTCAAATGAAATAAACTCTTATTTATAATGCAGAAAGGCGTTTCTTTAATGTGTTAGATTGTTTCTGCTCCTAAAGTACAGTTAGTGCTACTATGCTCAGACATCTTATTTTAGTGTTTCTATATACAGTGGCACTGTGTCAGCGCTCCTGAGTCAAAGAAGAGACCGCAGCTCCACAGATGCTACAAAGCTGTTTTCCCTGTAAGAGAATGTCACTTTATGCAATGTTAAGATCAAAGCTTTCTAAAATAACAGATATTGGTTTCAAATGACTTATACAGTTATGTACTATGCAGAAACGCGTTTCTTTAATGTGTTAGTGCTACCATGCCCAAACAAATTATTTTAGCGTTTCTATGAACAGTGGCACTGTGACAGTGCTCTTGAGTGAAAAAAGAGACCGCAGCTCCGCAGATGCTACAAAGCTGTTTTCCCTGTAAGAAAATGTCACTTTATGCAATGTTAAGATCAAAGCTTTCTAAAATAAAAGATATTGGTTTCAAATAAATTATACTGTTATTTACAATGTAGAAAGGCGTTTCTTTAATGTGGTAGATTGTTTCTGCTCCTCAAGTAATGTTAGTGCTGCTATGCCCAAAAACAGCTTAGTTTAGCGTTTCTATGGACAGTGGCACTGTGTTAGTGCTACTGATTGAAAGAAGAGACCGCAGCTGTACAAATGCTGAAAAGCTGTTTAAACTGTAAGAGAATGTCACTTCATGCAATGTTAAGATCAAAGCTTGCCAAAATGAAAGATACTGGTTTCCAATGAAATAATCTTTCATTTGCAATGCAAAAAAGGTGTTTATTTAATAATTTAGATGATTTCTGCTCCTCGAGTAATGTTAGTGCTACTATGCCCAAACAGCTTATTTTAGCGTTTCTATGAACAGTGGCACTGTGACAGTGCTCCTGAGTGAAAGAAGATACCGCAGCTCCGCAGATGCTGAAAAGCTGTTTTCCCTGTAAGAGAATGTCACTTTATGCAATGTTAGGAACAAAACTTTCTAAAAGAAAAGATATTGGTTTCAAATGAAATATACTGTTATGTACGATATAGAAACGCGTTTCTGTAATGTGTTAGTGCTACCATGCCCAAACAGCTTATTTTAGCGTTTCTATGAACAGTGCCACTGTGACAGTGCTCTTGAGTGAAAAAAGAGACCGCAGCTCCACAGATGCTGAAAAGCTGTTTTATCTGTAAGAGAATGTCACTTCATGCAATGTTAAGATCAAAGCTAACCAAAATGAAAAAATATTGTTTTCAAAACAAATAAACACTTATTTGCAATGTAAAAAGTCGTTTCTGTAAGGTGTTAGTTGATTACTACTCCTCAAGTAAAGGTAGTGCTCCTCTATGCTCAAACAGCTTAAGTTAGCGTTTCTATGAACAGTGGTTCTGTTTCAGTGTTCCTCAGTGAAAGATGAGTCCGCAGATCCACAGGTGTTTTAAAGCTATTTTCCCTGTAAGAGAATGTCAGTTCATGCAATGTTAAGATCAAAGCTTGCCAAAATGAAAGATACTGGTTTCAAATGAAATAATCTTTCATTTGCAATGCAAAACAGGTGTTTCTTTAAAAATTTAGATGATTTCTGCTCCTCGAGTACTGTTAGTGCTACTATGCCCAAACAGCTTCTTTTAGCGTTTCTATGAACAGTGGCACTGTGACAGTGCTCTTGAGTGAAAAAAGAGACTGCAGCTACGCAGATGCTACAAAGCTGTTTTCCCTGTAAGAAAATATCACTTTATGCAATGTTAAGATCAAAGCTTTCTAAAATAAAAGATACTGGTTTCAAATGAATTATACTGTTATTTACACTGCAGAAAGGCGTTTCTTTAATGTGGTAGATTGTTTCTGCTCCTCAAGTAATGTTAGTGCTGCTATGCCCAAAAACAGCTTATTTTAGCGTTTCTATGAACAGTGGCACTGTGTCAGCGCTCCTGAGTCAAAGAAGAGACCGCAGCTCCGCAGATGCTGGAAAGCTGTTTTCCCTGTAAGAGAAAGTCACTTTATGCAACGTTAAGATCAAAGCTTGCTAAAATAAAAGATATTGGTTTCAAATGAAATAAACTCTTATTTACAATGCAGAAAGGCGTTTGTTTAATGTGTTAGATTGTTTCTGCTCCTAAAGTAAAGTTAGTGCTACTATGCTCAGACATCTTATTTTAGTGTTTCTATATACAGTGGCACTGTGTCAGCGCTCCTGAGTGAAAGAAGAGACCGCAGCTACGCAGATGCTACAAAACTGTTTTCCCTGTAAGAAAATATCACTTTATGCAATGTTAAGATCAAAGCTTTCTAAAATAAAAGATATTGGTTTCAAATGACTTATACAGTTATGTACTATGCAGAAACGCGTTTCTTTAATGTGTTAGTGCTACCATGCCCAAACAGCTTATTTTAGCGTTTCTATGAATAGTGGCACTGTGACAGTGCTCTTGAGTGAAAAAAGAGACCGCAGCTACGCAGATGCTACAAAACTGTTTTCCCTGTAAGAAAATATCACTTTATGCAATGTTAAGATCAAAGCTTTCTAAAATAAAAGATATTGGTTTCAAATGAATTATACTTTTATTTACAATGCAGAAAGGCGTTTCTTTAATGTGGTAGATTGTTTCTGCTCCTCAAGTAATGTTAGTGCTGCTATGCCCAAAAACAGCTTATTTTAGCGTTTCTATGAACAGTGGCACTGTGTTAGTGCTCCTGAGTGAAAGAAGATACCGCAGCTCTACAAATGCTGAAAAGCTGTTTAAACTGTAAGAGAATGTCACTTCATGCAACGTTAAGATCAAAGCTTGCTAAAATAAAAGATATTGGTTTCAAATGAAATAAACTTTTATTTAAAATGCAGAAAGGCGTTTCTTTAATGTGTTAGATTGTTTCTGCTCCTAAAGTACAGTTAGTGCTACTATGCTCAGACATCTTATTTTAGTGTTTCTATATACAGTGGCACTGTGTCAGCGCTCCTGAGTCAAAGAAGAGACCGCAGCTCCACAGATGCTACAAAGCTGTTTTCCCTGTAAGAGAATGTCACTTTATGCAATGTTAAGATCAAAGCTTTCTAAAATAACAGATATTGGTTTCAAATGACTTATACAGTTATGTACTATGCAGAAACGCGTTTCTGTAATGTGTTAGTGCTACCATGCCCAAACAGCTTATTTTAGGTTTTCTATGAACAGTGCCACTGTGACAGTGCACTTGAGTGAAAAAAGAGACCGCAGCTCCACAGATGCTGAAAAGCTGTTTTATCTGTAAGAGAATGTCACTTCATGCAAAGTTAAGATCAAAGCTAACCAAAATGAAAAAATATTGTTTTCAAAACAAATAAACACTTATTTGCAATGTAAAAAGTCGTTTCTGTAAGGTGTTAGTTGATTTCTACTCCTCAAGTAAAGGTAGTGCTCCTCTATGCTCAAACAGCTTAAGTTAGCGTTTCTATGAACAATGGCACTGTGACAGTGCTCTTGAGTGAAAAAAGAGACGGCAGCTCCGCAGATGCTAAAAACCTGTTTTCCCTGTAAGAAAATGTCACTTTATGCAATGTTAAGATCAAACCTTTCTAAAATAAAAGATATTGGTTTCAAATAAATTATACTGTTATTTACAATGCAGAAAGGCGTTTCTTTAATGTGTTAGATTGTTTCTGCTCCTAAAGTAAAGTTAGTGCTACTATGCTCAGACATCTTATTTTAGCGTTTCTATGAACAGTGGCACTGTGACTTTGCTCCTGAGTGAAAGAAGAGCTCTCAGCTTCACAGATGCTGAAAAGCTGTTTTACCTTTAAGAGAAAGTCTCTTTATGCAATTTTAAGATCAAAGCTAACCAAAATGAAAAAATATTGTTTTCAAATGAAATAAACACTAATTTGCAATGTAAAAAGGCGTTTCTTTAATGTGTTAGATGATATCTGCTCCTCAAATAAATATAGTGCTATATGGACAAATAGCTTATTTTAGCGTTTCTATGAATAGTGGCACTGTGAAAGTGCTCCTTAGAGAAAGAAGAGCTCGCAGCTTCACAGATGCTGAAAAGCTGTTTTCCCTGTAAGAGAAAGTCACTTTATGCAATGTTAAGATCAAAGCTTGCCAAAATGAAAGATATTGGTTTCAAATGAAATGAACTCTTATTTGCAATGCAAAAAGGTGTTTTTTTAAGTGTTGGAGGATTTCTTCTCCTCGAGTAAAGTTAGTGCTGCTATGCCCAAACAGCTTATTTTAGCGTTTCTATGAACAGTGGCACTGTAACTGTGCTGCTGAGTGAAAGAATAGACCACAGCTCCGCAGTTGCTACAAAGCTGTTTTCCCTGTAAGAGAATGTCACTTTATGCAATGTTAAGATCAAAGCTTTCTAAGATAAAAGACATTGGTTTCAAATAACTTATACAGTCATGTACTATGCAGAAACGCGTTTCTTTAATGTGTTAGTGCTACCATGCCCAAACAGCTTATTTTAGCGTTTCTATGAACAGTGGCACTGTGGCAGTGCTCTTGAGTGAAAAAAGAGACCGCAGCTCCGCAGATGCTAAAAAGCTGTTTTCCCTGTAAGAAAATGTCACTTTATGCAATGTTAATATCAAACCTTTCTAAAATAAAATATATTGGTTTCAAATGAATTATACTGTTATTTACAATGCAGAAAGGCGTTTCTTTAATGTGGTAGATTGTTTCTGCTCCTCAAGTAATGTTAGTGCTACTATGCCCAAAAACAGCTCATTTTAGCGTTTCTATGCACAGTGGCACTGTATTAGTGCTCCTGAGTGAAAGAAGAGATCGCAGCTCCACAGATGCTGAAAAGCTGTTTTCCCTGTAAGAGAAAGTCTCTTTATGCAATTTTAAGATCAAATCTAACCAAAATGAAAAAATATTGTTTTCAAATGAAATAAACACTTATTTGCAATGCAAAAAGGTGTTTTTTTACGTGTTAGATGATATCTGCTCCTCGAGTAATGTTAGTGCTACTATGCCCAAAAACATCTTATTTTAGCGTTTCTTTGAACAGTGGCACTGTGACAGTGCTCCTGAGTGAAAGAAGATACCGCAGCTCCGCAGATGCTGACAAGCTGTTTTTCCTGTAAGAGAATGTCACTTCATGCAATGTTAAGATCAAAGCTTGCTAAAATGAAAGATATTGGTTTCAAATGAAATAAACTCTTATTTATAATGCAGAAAGGCGTTTCTTTAATGTGTTAGATTGTTTCTGCTCCTAAAGTACAGTTAGTGCTACTATGCTCAGACATCTTATTTTAGTGTTTCTATATACAGTGGCACTGTGTCAGCGCTCCTGAGTCAAAGAAGAGACCGCAGCTCCACAGATGCTACAAAGCTGTTTTCCCTGTAAGAGAATGTCACTTTATGCAATGTTAAGATCAAAGCTTTCTAAAATAACAGATATTGGTTTCAAATGACTTATACAGTTATGTACTATGCAGAAACGCGTTTCTTTAATGTGTTAGTGCTACCATGCCCAAACAAATTATTTTAGCGTTTCTATGAACAGTGGCACTGTGACAGTGCTCTTGAGTGAAAAAAGAGACCGCAGCTCCGCAGATGCTACAAAGCTGTTTTCCCTGTAAGAAAATGTCACTTTATGCAATGTTAAGATCAAAGCTTTCTAAAATAAAAGATATTGGTTTCAAATAAATTATACTGTTATTTACAATGCAGAAAGGCGTTTCTTTAATGTGGTAGATTGTTTCTGCTCCTCAAGTAATGTTAGTGCTGCTATGCCCAAAAACAGCTTAGTTTAGCGTTTCTATGGACAGTGGCACTGTGTTAGTGCTACTGATTGAAAGAAGAGACCGCAGCTGTACAAATGCTGAAAAGCTGTTTAAACTGTAAGAGAATGTCACTTCATGCAATGTTAAGATCAAAGCTTGCCAAAATGAAAGATACTGGTTTCAAATGAAATAATCTTTCATTTGCAATGCAAAAAAGGTGTTTATTTAATAATTTAGATGATTTCTGCTCCTCGAGTAATGTTAGTGCTACTATGCCCAAACAGCTTATTTTAGCGTTTCTATGAACAGTGGCACTGTGACAGTGCTCCTGAGTGAAAGAAGATACCGCAGCTCCGCAGATGCTGAAAAGCTGTTTTCCCTGTAAGAGAATGTCACTTTATGCAATGTTAGGAACAAAACTTTCTAAAAGAAAAGATATTGGTTTCAAATGAAATATACTGTTATGTACGATATAGAAACGCGTTTCTGTAATGTGTTAGTGCTACCATGCCCAAACAGCTTATTTTAGCGTTTCTATGAACAGTGCCACTGTGACAGTGCTCTTGAGTGAAAAAAGAGACCGCAGCTCCACAGATGCTGAAAAGCTGTTTTATCTGTAAGAGAATGTCACTTCATGCAATGTTAAGATCAAAGCTAACCAAAATGAAAAAATATTGTTTTCAAAACAAATAAACACTTATTTGCAATGTAAAAAGTCGTTTCTGTAAGGTGTTAGTTGATTACTACTCCTCAAGTAAAGGTAGTGCTCCTCTATGCTCAAACAGCTTAAGTTAGCGTTTCTATGAACAGTGGTTCTGTTTCAGTGTTCCTCAGTGAAAGATGAGTCCGCAGATCCACAGGTGTTTTAAAGCTATTTTCCCTGTAAGAGAATGTCAGTTCATGCAATGTTAAGATCAAAGCTTGCCAAAATGAAAGATACTGGTTTCAAATGAAATAATCTTTCATTTGCAATGCAAAACAGGTGTTTCTTTAAAAATTTAGATGATTTCTGCTCCTCGAGTACTGTTAGTGCTACTATGCCCAAACAGCTTCTTTTAGCGTTTCTATGAACAGTGGCACTGTGACAGTGCTCTTGAGTGAAAAAAGAGACTGCAGCTACGCAGATGCTACAAAGCTGTTTTCCCTGTAAGAAAATATCACTTTATGCAATGTTAAGATCAAAGCTTTCTAAAATAAAAGATACTGGTTTCAAATGAATTATACTGTTATTTACACTGCAGAAAGGCGTTTCTTTAATGTGGTAGATTGTTTCTGCTCCTCAAGTAATGTTAGTGCTGCTATGCCCAAAAACAGCTTATTTTAGCGTTTCTATGAACAGTGGCACTGTGTCAGCGCTCCTGAGTCAAAGAAGAGACCGCAGCTCCGCAGATGCTGGAAAGCTGTTTTCCCTGTAAGAGAAAGTCACTTTATGCAACGTTAAGATCAAAGCTTGCTAAAATAAAAGATATTGGTTTCAAATGAAATAAACTTTTATTTAAAATGCAGAAAGGCGTTTCTTTAATGTGTTAGATTGTTTCTGCTCCTAAAGTACAGTTAGTGCTACTATGCTCAGACATCTTATTTTAGTGTTTCTATATACAGTGGCACTGTGTCAGCGCTCCTGAGTCAAAGAAGAGACCGCAGCTCCACAGATGCTACAAAGCTGTTTTCCCTGTAAGAGAATGTCACTTTATGCAATGTTAAGATCAAAGCTTTCTAAAATAACAGATATTGGTTTCAAATGACTTATACAGTTATGTACTATGCAGAAACGCGTTTCTGTAATGTGTTAGTGCTACCATGCCCAAACAGCTTATTTTAGGTTTTCTATGAACAGTGCCACTGTGACAGTGCTCTTGAGTGAAAAAAGAGACCGCAGCTCCACAGATGCTGAAAAGCTGTTTTATCTGTAAGAGAATGTCACTTCATGCAAAGTTAAGATCAAAGCTAACCAAAATGAAAAAATATTGTTTTCAAAACAAATAAACACTTATTTGCAATGTAAAAAGTCGTTTCTGTAAGGTGTTAGTTGATTTCTACTCCTCAAGTAAAGGTAGTGCTCCTCTATGCTCAAACAGCTTAAGTTAGCGTTTCTATGAACAATGGCACTGTGACAGTGCTCTTGAGTGAAAAAAGAGACGGCAGCTCCGCAGATGCTAAAAACCTGTTTTCCCTGTAAGAAAATGTCACTTTATGCAATGTTAAGATCAAACCTTTCTAAAATAAAAGATATTGGTTTCAAATAAATTATACTGTTATTTACATTGCAGAAAGGCGTTTCTTTAATGTGGTAGATTGTTTCTGCTCCTCAAGTAATGTTAGTGCTACTATGCCCAAAAACAGCTCATTTTAGCGTTTCTATGCACAGTGGCACTGTGTTAGTGCTCCTGAGTGAAAGAAGAGATCGCAGCTCCACAGATGCTGAAAAGCTGTTTTCCCTGTAAGAGAAAGTCTCTTTATGCAATTTTAAGATCAAAGCTAACCAAAATGAAAGATACTGGTTTCAAATGAAATAATCTTTCATTTGCAATGCAAAAAAGGTGTTTCTTTAATAATTTAGATGATTTCTGCTCCTCGAGTAATGTTAGTGCTACTATGCCCAAACAGCTTATTTTAGCGTTTCTATGAACAGTGGCACTGTGACAGTGCTCCTGAGTGAAAGAAGATACCGCAGCTCCGCAGATGCTGAAAAGCTGTTTTCCATGTAAGAGAATTTCACTTCATGCAATGTTAAGATCAAAGCTTGCCAAAATGAAAGATACTGGTTTCAAATGAAATAATCTTTCATTTGCAATGCAAAAAAGGTGTTTCTTTAATAATTTAGATGATTTCTGCTCCTCGAGTAATGTTAGTGCTACTATGCCCAAACAGCTTATTTTAGCGTTTCTATGAACAGTGGCACTGTGACTGTGCTCCTGAGTGAAAGAATAGACCACAGCTCCGCAGTTGCTACAAAGCTGTTTTCCCTGTTAGAGAATGTCACTTTATGCAATGTTAAGATCAAAGTTTTCTAAGATAAAAGATATTGGTTCCAAATAACTTATACAGTTATGTACTATGCAGAAACGCGTTTCTTTAATGTGTTAGTGCTACCATGCCCAAACAGCTTATTTTAGCGTTTCTATGAACAGTGGCACTGTGACAGTGCTCTTGAGTGAAAAAAGTGACCGCAGCTCCGCAGATGCTAAAAAGCTGTTTTCCCTGTAAGAAAATGTCACTTTATGCAATGTTAAGATCAAACCTTTCTAAAATAAAAGATATTGGTTTCAAATGAATTATACTGTTATTTACAATGCAGAAAGGCGTTTCTTTAATGTGGTAGATTGTTTCTGCTCCTCAAGTAATGTTAGTGCTACTGTGCCCAAAAACAGCTCATTTTAGCGTTTCTATGCACAGTGGCACTGTGTTAGTGCTCCTGAGTGAAAGAAGAGATCGCACCTCCACAGATGCTGAAAAGCTGTTTTCCCTGTAAGAGAAAGTCTCTTTATGCAATTTTAAGATCAAAGCTAACCAAAATGAAAAAATATTGTTTTCAAATGAAATAAACACTTATTTGCAATGTAAAAAGTCGTTTCTATAAGGTGTTAGTTGATTTCTGCTCCTCGAGTAATGTTAGTGCTACCATGACCAAACAGCTTATTTTAGTGTTTCTATGAACAGTGCCACTGTGACAGTGCTCTTGAGTGTAAAAAGAGACCGCAGCTCCACAGATGCTGAAAAGCTGTTTTAACTGTAAGAGAATGTCACTTCATGCAATGTTAAGATCAAAGCTTACCAGATTGAAAGATATTGGTTTCAAATGAAATAATCTTTCATTTGCAATGCAAAAAGGTGTTTCTTTAATAATTTAGATGATTTCTGCTCCTCGAGTAATGTTAGTGCTACTATGCCCAAACAGCTTATTTTAGCGTTTCTATGAACAGTGGCACTGTGACTTTGCTCCTGAGTGAAAGAAGAGCTCGCAGCTCCACAGATGCTGAAAAGCTGTTTTCCCTGTAAGAGAAAGTCTCTTTATGCAATTTTAAGATCAAAGCTAACCAAAATAAAAAATATTGGTTTCAAATGAAATAAACTCTTATTTACAATGCAGAAAGGCGTTTCTTTAATGTGTTAGATTGTTTCTGCTCCTAAAGTAAAGTTAGTGCTACTATGCTCAGACATCTTATTTTAGCGTTTCTATGAACAGTGGCACTGTGACTTTGCTCCTGAGTGAAAGAAGAGCTCTCAGCTTCACAGATGCTGAAAAGCTGTTTTACCTTTAAGAGAAAGTCTCTTTATGCAATTTTAAGATCAAAGCTAACCAAAATGAAAAAATATTGTTTTCAAATGAAATAAACACTTATTTGCAATGTAAAAAGGCGTTTCTTTAATGTGTTAGATTATATCTGCTCCTCAAATAAATATAGTGCTATATGGAAAATTGCTTATTTTAGCGTTTCTATGAATAGTGGCACTGTGACAGTGCTCCTTAGAGAAAGAAGAGCTCGCAGCTTCACAGATGCTGAAAAGCTGTTTTCCCTGTAAGAGAAAGTCACTTTATGCAATGTTAAGATCAAAGCTTGCCAAAATGAAAGATATTGGTTTCAAATGAAATGAACTCTTATTTGCAATGCAAAAAGGTGTTTTTTTATGTGTTGGAGGATTTCTTCTCCTCGAGTAAAGTTAGTGCTGCTATGCCCAAACAGCTTATTTTAGCGTTTCTATGAACAGTGGCACTGTGACTGTGCTCCTGAGTGAAAGAATAGACCACAGCTCCGCAGTTGCTACAAAGCTGTTTTCCCTGTAAGAGAATGTCACTTTATGCAATGTTAAGATCAAAGCTTTCTAAGATAAAAGATATTGGTTTCAAATAACTTATACAGTTATGTACTATGCAGAAACGCGTTTCTTTAATGTGTTAGTGCTACCATGCCCAAACAGCTTATTTTAGCGTTTCTATGAACAGTGGCACTGTGACAGTGCTCTTGAGTGAAAAAAGAGACCGCAGCTCCGCAGATGCTAAAAAGCTGTTTTCCCTGTAAGAAAATGTCACTTTATGCAATGTTAATATCAAA
This sequence comes from Spinibarbus caldwelli, assembly GCA_039654775.1. Classification (NCBI taxonomy): domain Eukaryota; kingdom Metazoa; phylum Chordata; class Actinopteri; order Cypriniformes; family Cyprinidae; genus Spinibarbus; species Spinibarbus caldwelli. The sequence goes on from CM077244.1 coordinate 32,873,184, forward strand.
CCTTTCTAAAATAAAATATATTGGTTTCAAATGAATTATACTGTTATTTACAATGCAGAAAGGCGTTTCTTTAATGTGGTAGATTGTTTCTGCTCCTCAAGTAATGTTAGTGCTACTATGCCCAAAAACAGCTCATTTTAGCGTTTCTATGCACAGTGGCACTGTATTAGTGCTCCTGAGTGAAAGAAGAGATCGCAGCTCCACAGATGCTGAAAAGCTGTTTTCCCTGTAAGAGAAAGTCTCTTTATGCAATTTTAAGATCAAAGCTAACCAAAATGAAAAAATATTGTTTTCAAATGAAATAAACACTTATTTGCAATGTAAAAAGTCGTTTCTATAAGGTGTTAGATGATTTCTGCTCCTCGAGTAATGTTAGTGCTACTATGCCCAAACAGCTTATTTTAGCGTTTCTATGAACAGTGGCACTGTGACTTTGCTCCTGAGTGAAAGAAGAGCTCGCAGCTCCACAGATGCTGAAAAGCTGTTTTCCCTGTAAGAGAAAGTCTCTTTATGCAATTTTAAGATCAAAGCTAACCAAAATAAAAAATATTGGTTTCAAATGAAATAAACTCTTATTTACAATGCAGAAAGGCGTTTCTTTAATGTGTTAGATTGTTTCTGCTCCTAAAGTAAAGTTAGTGCTACTATGCTCAGACATCTTATTTTAGCGTTTCTATGAACATTGGCACTGTGACTTTGCTCCTGATTGAAAGAAGAGCTCGCAGCTTCACAGATGCTGAAAAGCTGTTTTACCTGTAAGAGAAAGTCTCTTTATGCAATTTTAAGATCAAAGCTAACCAAAATGTAAAATTATTCTTTTCAAATGAAATAAACACTTATTTGCAATGTAAAAAGGCGTTTCTTTAATGTGTTAGATGATATCTGCTCCACAAATAAATATAGTGCTATATGCACAAATAGCTTATTTTAGCGTTTCTATGAATAGTGGCACTGTGTGAGTGCTCCTGAGTGAAAGAAGAGACCGCAGCTCCACAGATGCTGAAAAGCTGTTTTAACTGTAAGAGAATGTCACTTCATGCAATGTTAAGATCAAAGCTTGCCAAAATGAAAGATACTGGTTTCAAATGAAACAATCTTTCATTTGCAATGCAAAAAAAGGTGTTTCTTTCATATTTAAGATGATTTCTGCTCCTCGAGTAATGTTAGTGCTACTATGCCCAAACAGCTTATTTTAGCGTTTCTATGAACAGTGGCACTGTGACTGTGCTCCTGAGTGAAAGAATAGACCACAGCTCCGCAGTTGCTACAAAGCTGTTTTCCCTGTAAGAGAATGTCACTTTATGCAATGTTAAGATCAAAGCTTTCTAAGATAAAAGATATTGGTTTCAAATAACTTATACAGTTATGTACTATGCAAAAACGCGTTTCTTTAATGTGTTAGTGCTACCATGCCCAAACAGCTTATTTTAGCGTTTCTATGAACAGTGGCACTGTGACAGTGCTCTTGAGTGAAAAAAGAGACCGCAGCTCCGCAGATGCTAAAAAGCTGTTTTCCCTGTAAGAAAATGTCACTTTATGCAATGTTAAGATCAAACCTTTCTAAAATAAAAGATATTGGTTTCAAATGAATTATACTGTTATTTACAATGCAGAAAGGCGTTTCTTTAATGTGATAGATTGTTTCTGCTCCTCAAGTAATGTTAGTGCTACTATGCCCAAAAACAGCTCATTTTAGCGTTTCTATGCACAGTGGCACTGTATTAGTGCTCCTGAGTGAAAGAAGAGCTCGCAGCTCCACAGATGCTGAAAAGCTGTTTTCCCTGTAAGAGAATTTCACTTCATGCAATGTTAAGATCAAAGCTTGCCAAAATGAAAGATATTGGTTTCAAATGAAATGAACTCTTATTTGCAATGCAAAAAGGTGTTTTTTTACGTGTTAGATGATATCTGCTCCTCGAGTAATGTTAGTGCTACTATGCCCAAAAATATCTTATTTTAGCGTTTCTTTGAACAGTGGCACTGTGACAGTGCTCCTGAGTGAAAGAAGATACCACAGCTCCGCAGATGCTGACAAGCTGTTTTTCCTGTAAGAGAATGTCACTTTATGCAATGTTAAGATCAAAGCTTGCTAAAATAAAAGATATTGGTTTCAAATGAAATAAACTCTTATTTATAATGCAGAAAGGCGTTTCTTTAATGTGTTAGATTGTTTCTGCTCCTAAAGTACAGTTAGTGCTACTATGCTCAGACATCTTATTTTAGTGTTTCTATATACAGTGGCACTGTGTCAGCGCTCCTGAGTCAAAGAAGAGACCGCAGCTCCACAGATGCCACAAAGCTGTTTTCCCTGTAAGAGAATGTCACTTTATGCAATGTTAAGATCACAGCTTTCTAAAATAACAGATATTGGTTTCAAATGACTTATACAGTTATGTACTATGCAGAAACGCGTTTCTTTAATGTGTTAGTGCTACCATGCCCAAACAGCTTATTTTAGCGTTTCTATGAACAGTGGCACTGTGACAGTGCTCTTGAGTGAAAAAAGAGACCGCAGCTACGCAGATGCTACAAAGCTGTTTTCCCTGTAAGAAAATATCACTTTATGCAATGTTAAGATCAAAGCTTTCTAAAATAAAAGATATTGGTTTCAAATGAATTATACTGTTATTTACAATGCAGAAAGGCGTTTCTTTAATGTGGTAGATTGTTTCTGCTCCTCAAGTAATGTTAGTGCTGCTATGCCCAAAAACAGCTTATTTTAGCGTTTCTATGAACAGTGGCACTGTGTTAGTGCTCCTGAGTGAAAGAAGATACCGCAGCTCTACAAATGCTGAAAAGCTGTTTAAACTGTAAGAGAATGTCACTTCATGCAATGTTACGATCAAAGATTGCCAAAATGAAAGATACTGGTTTCAAAAGAAATTATCTTTCATTTGCAATGCAAAAAAGGTATTTCTTTAATAATTTAGATGATTTCTGCTCCTCGAGTAATGTTAGTGCTACTATGCCCAAACAGCTTATTTTAGCGTTTCTATGAACAGTGGCACTGTGACAGTGCTCCTGAGTGAAAGAAGATACCGCAGCTCCGCAGATGCTGGAAAGCTGTTTTCCCTGTAAGAGAAAGTCACTTTATGCAACGTTAAGATCAAAGCTTGCTAAAATAAAAGATATTGGTTTCAAATGAAATAAACTTTTATTTAAAATGCAGAAAGGCGTTTCTTTAATGTGTTAGATTGTTTCTGCTCCTAAAGTACAGTTAGTGCTACTATGCTCAGACATCTTATTTTAGTGTTTCTATATACAGTGGCACTGTGTCAGCGCTCCTGAGTCAAAGAAGAGACCGCAGCTCCACAGATGCTACAAAGCTGTTTTCCCTGTAAGAGAATGTCACTTTATGCAATGTTAAGATCAAAGCTTTCTAAAATAACAGATATTGGTTTCAAATGACTTATACAGTTATGTACTATGCAGAAACGCGTTTCTGTAATGTGTTAGTGCTACCATGCCCAAACAGCTTATTTTAGGTTTTCTATGAACAGTGCCACTGTGACAGTGCTCTTGAGTGAAAAAAGAGACCGCAGCTCCACAGATGCTGAAAAGCTGTTTGATCTGTAAGAGAATGTCACTTCATGCAAAGTTAAGATCAAAGCTAACCAAAATGAAAAAATATTGTTTTCAAAACAAATAAACACTTATTTGCAATGTAAAAAGTCGTTTCTGTAAGGTGTTAGTTGATTTCTACTCCTCAAGTAAAGGTAGTGCTCCTCTATGCTCAAACAGCTTAAGTTAGCGTTTCTATGAACAATGGCACTGTGACAGTGCTCTTGAGTGAAAAAAGAGACGGCAGCTCCGCAGATGCTAAAAACCTGTTTTCCCTGTAAGAAAATGTCACTTTATGCAATGTTAAGATCAAACCTTTCTAAAATAAAAGATATTGGTTTCAAATAAATTATACTGTTATTTACAATGCAGAAAGGCGTTTCTTTAATGTGGTAGATTGTTTCTGCTCCTCAAGTAATGTTAGTGCTACTATGCCCAAAAACAGCTCATTTTAGCGTTTCTATGCACAGTGGCACTGTTAGTGCTCCTGAGTGAAAGAAGAGATCGCAGCTCCACAGATGCTGAAAAGCTGTTTTCCCTGTAAGAGAAAGTCTCTTTATGCAATTTTAAGATCAAAGCTAACCAAAATGAAAGATACTGGTTTCAAATGAAATAATCTTTCATTTGCAATGCAAAAAAGGTGTTTCTTTAATAATTTAGATGATTTCTGCTCCTCGAGTAATGTTAGTGCTACTATGCCCAAACAGCTTATTTTAGCGTTTCTATGAACAGTGGCACTGTGACAGTGCTCCTGAGTGAAAGAAGATACCGCAGCTCCGCAGATGCTGAAAAGCTGTTTTCCATGTAAGAGAATTTCACTTCATGCAATGTTAAGATCAAAGCTTGCCAAAATGAAAGATATTGGTTTCAAATGAAATAATCTTTCATTTGCAATGCAAAAAAGGTGTTTCTTTAATAATTTAGATGATTTCTGCTCCTCGAGTAATGTTAGTGCTACTATGCCCAAACAGCTTATTTTAGCGTTTCTATGAACAGTGGCACTGTGACTGTGCTCCTGAGTGAAAGAATAGACCACAGCTCCGCAGTTGCTACAAAGCTGTTTTCCCTGTTAGAGAATGTCACTTTATGCAATGTTAAGATCAAAGCTTTCTAAGATAAAAGATATTGGTTCCAAATAACTTATACAGTTATGTACTATGCAGAAACGCGTTTCTTTAATGTGTTAGTGCTACCATGCCCAAACAGCTTATTTTAGCGTTTCTATGAACAGTGGCACTGTGACAGTGCTCTTGAGTGAAAAAAGTGACCGCAGCTCCGCAGATGCTAAAAAGCTGTTTTCCCTGTAAGAAAATGTCACTTTATGCAATGTTAAGATCAAACCTTTCTAAAATAAAAGATATTGGTTTCAAATGAATTATACTGTTATTTACAATGCAGAAAGGCGTTTCTTTAATGTGGTAGATTGTTTCTGCTCCTCAAGTAATGTTAGTGCTACTGTGCCCAAAAACAGCTCATTTTAGCGTTTCTATGCACAGTGGCACTGTGTTAGTGCTCCTGAGTGAAAGAAGAGATCGCAGCTCCACAGATGCTGAAAAGCTGTTTTCCCTGTAAGAGAAAGTCTCTTTATGCAATTTTAAGATCAAAGCTAACCAAAATGAAAAAATATTGTTTTCAAATGAAATAAACTCTTATTTACAATGCAGAAAGGCGTTTCTTTAATGTGTTAGATTGTTTCTGCTCCTAAAGTAAAGTTAGTGCTACTATGCTCAGACATCTTATTTTAGTGTTTCTATATACAGTGGCACTGTGTCAGCGCTCCTGAGTGAAAGAAGAGACCGCAGCTCCGCAGATGCTGAAAAGCTGTTTTCCCTGTAAGAGAATTTCACTTTATGCAATGTTAAGATCAAAGCTTGCCAAAATGAAAGATATTGGTTTCAAATGAAATGAACTCTTATTTGCAATGCAAAAAGGTGTTTTTTTATGTGTTAGATGATATCTGCTCCTCGAGTAATGTTAGTGCTACTATGCCCAAAAACATCTTATTTTGGCGTTTCTTTGAACAGTGGCACTGTGACAGTGCTCCTGAGTGAAAGAAGATACCACAGCTCCGCAGATGCTGACAAGCTGTTTTTCCTGTAAGAGAATGTCACTTTATGCAATGTTAAGATCAAAGCTTGCTAAAATAAAAGATATTGGTTTCAAATGAAATAAACTCTTATTTATAATGCAGAAAGGCGTTTCTTTAATGTGTTAGATTGTTTCTGCTCCTAAAGTACAGTTAGTGCTACTATGCTCAGACATCTTATTTTAGTGTTTCTATATACAGTGGCACTGTGTCAGCGCTCCTGAGTCAAAGAAGAGACCGCAGCTCCACAGATGCTACAAAGCTGTTTTCCCTGTAAGAGAATGTCACTTTATGTAATGTTAAGATCAAAGCTTTCTAAAATAACAGATATTGGTTTCAAATGACTTATACAGTTATGTACTATGCAGAAACGCGTTTCTTTAATGTGTTAGTGCTACCATGCCCAAACAAATTATTTTAGCGTTTCTATGAACAGTGGCACTGTGACAGTGCTCTTGAGTGAAAAAAGAGACCGCAGCTCCGCAGATGCTACAAAGCTGTTTTCCCTGTAAGAAAATGTCACTTTATGCAATGTTAAGATCAAAGCTTTCTAAAATAAAAGATATTGGTTTCAAATAAATTATACTGTTATGTACAATGCAGAAAGGCGTTTCTTTAATGTTGTAGATTGTTTCTGCTCCTCAAGTAATGTTAGTGCTGCTATGCCCAAAAACAGCTTAGTTTAGCGTTTCTATGGACAGTGGCACTGTGTTAGTGCTACTGATTGAAAGAAGAGACCGCAGCTCTACAAATGCTGAAAAGCTGTTTAAACTGTAAGAGAATGTCACTTCATGCAATGTTAAGATCAAAGCTAACCAAAATGAAAGATACTGGTTTCAAAACAAATAAACACTTATTTGCAATGTAAAAAGTCGTTTTTGTAAGGTGTTAGTTGATTACTACTCCTCAAGTAAAGGTAGTGCTCCTCTATGCTCAAACAGCTTAAGTTAGCGTTTCTATGAACAGTGGTTCTGTTTCAGTGTTCCTCAGTGAAAGATGAGTCCGCAGATCCACAGGTGTTTTAAAGCTATTTTCCCTGTAAGAGAATGTCAGTTCATGCAATGTTAAGATCAAAGCTTGCCAAAATGAAAGATACTGGTTTCAAATGAAATAATCTTTCATTTGCAATGCAAAACAGGTGTTTCTTTAAAAATTTAGATGATTTCTGCTCCTCGAGTACTGTTAGTGCTACTATGCCCAAACAGCTTCTTTTAGCGTTTCTATGAACAGTGGCACTGTGACAGTGCTCCTGAGTGAAAGAAGAGACCGCAGTTCCGCAGATGCTGAAAAGCTGTTTTCCCTGTAAGAGAAAGTCACTTTATGCAATGTTAAGATCAAAGCTTTCTAAAATAAAAGATATTGGTTTCAAATGACTTATACAGTTATGTACTATGCAGAAACGCGTTTCTTTAATGTGTTAGTGCTACCATGCCCAAACAGCTTATTTTAGCGTTTCTATGAACAGTGGCACTGTGACTTTGCTCCTGAGTGAAAGAAGAGCTCGCAGCTCCACAGATGCTGAAAAGCTGTTTTCCCTGTAAGAGAATTTCACTTCATGCAATGTTAAGATCAAAGCTTGCCAAAATGAAAGATATTGGTTTCAAATGAAATGAACTATTATTTGCAATGCAAAAAGGTGTTTTTTTACGTGTTAGATGATATCTGCTCCTCGAGTAATGTTAGTGCTACTATGCCCAAAAACATCTTATTTTAGCGTTTCTTTGAACAGTGGCACTGTGACAGTGCTCCTGAGTGAAAGAAGATACCACAGCTCCGCAGATGCTGACAAGCTGTTTTTCCTGTAAGAGAATGTCACTTCATGCAATGTTAAGATCAAAGATTGCCAAAATGAAAGATACTGGTTTCAAAAGAAATTATCTTTCATTTGCAATGCAAAAAAGGTATTTCTTTAATAATTTAGATGATTTCTGCTCCTCGAGTAATGTTAGTGCTACTATGCCCAAACAGCTTATTTTAGCGTTTCTATGAACAGTGGCACTGTGACAGTGCTCCTGAGTGAAAGAAGATACCGCAGCTCCGCAGATGCTGGAAAGCTGTTTTCCCTGTAAGAGAAAGTCACTTTATGCAACGTTAAGATCAAAGCTTGCTAAAATAAAAGATATTGGTTTCAAATGAAATAAATTTTTATTTAAAATGCAGAAAGGCGTTTCTTTAATGTGTTAGATTGTTTCTGCTCCTAAAGTACAGTTAGTGCTACTATGCTCAGACATCTTATTTTAGTGTTTCTATATACAGTGGCACTGTGTCAGCGCTCCTGAGTCAAAGAAGAGACCGCAGCTCCACAGATGCTACAAAGCTGTTTTCCCTGTAAGAGAATGTCACTTTATGCAATGTTAAGATCAAAGCTTTCTAAAATAACAGATATTGGTTTCAAATGACTTATACAGTTATGTACTATGCAGAAACGCGTTTCTGTAATGTGTTAGTGCTACCATGCCCAAACAGCTTATTTTAGGTTTTCTATGAACAGTGCCACTGTGACAGTGCTCTTGAGTGAAAAAAGAGACCGCAGCTCCACAGATGCTGAAAAGCTGTTTTATCTGTAAGAGAATGTCACTTCATGCAAAGTTAAGATCAAAGCTAACCAAAATGAAAAAATATTGTTTTCAAAACAAATAAACACTTATTTGCAATGTAAAAAGTCGTTTCTGTAAGGTGTTAGTTGATTTCTACTCCTCAAGTAAAGGTAGTGCTCCTCTATGCTCAAACAGCTTAAGTTAGCGTTTCTATGAACAATGGCACTGTGACAGTGCTCTTGAGTGAAAAAAGAGACGGCAGCTCCGCAGATGCTAAAAACCTGTTTTCCCTGTAAGAAAATGTCACTTTATGCAATGTTAAGATCAAACCTTACTAAAATAAAAGATATTGGTTTCAAATAAATTATACTGTTATTTACAATGCAGAAAGGCGTTTCTTTAATGTGGTAGATTGTTTCTGCTCCTCAAGTAATGTTAGTGCTACTATGCCCAAAAACAGCTCATTTTAGCGTTTCTATGCACAGTGGCACTGTGTTAGTGCTCCTGAGTGAAAGAAGAGATCGCAGCTCCACAGATGCTGAAAAGCTGTTTTCCCTGTAAGAGAAAGTCTCTTTATCCAATTTTAAGATCAAAGCTAACCAAAATGAAAGATACTGGTTTCAAATGAAATAATCTTTCATTTGCAATGCAAAAAAGGTGTTTCTTTAATAATTTAGATGATTTCTGCTCCTCGAGTAATGTTAGTGCTACTATGCCCAAACAGCTTATTTTAGCGTTTCTATGAACAGTGGCACTGTGACAGTGCTCCTGAGTGAAAGAAGATACCGCAGCTCCGCAGATGCTGAAAAGCTGTTTTCCATGTAAGAGAATTTCACTTCATGCAATGTTAAGATCAAAGCTTGCCAAAATGAAAGATACTGGTTTCAAATGAAATAATCTTTCATTTGCAATGCAAAAAAGGTGTTTCTTTAATAATTTAGATGATTTCTGCTCCTCGAGTAATGTTAGTGCTACTATGCCCAAACAGCTTATTTTAGCGTTTCTATGAACAGTGGCACTGTGACTGTGCTCCTGAGTGAAAGAATAGACCACAGCTCCGCAGTTGCTACAAAGCTGTTTTCCCTGTTAGAGAATGTCACTTTATGCAATGTTAAGATCAAAGCTTTCTAAGATAAAAGATATTGGTTCCAAATAACTTATACAGTTATGTACTATGCAGAAACGCGTTTCTTTAATGTGTTAGTGCTACCATGCCCAAACAGCTTATTTTAGCGTTTCTATGAACAGTGGCACTGTGACAGTGCTCTTGAGTGAAAAAAGTGACCGCAGCTCCGCAGATGCTGACAAGCTGTTTTTCCTGTAAGAGAATGTCACTTTATGCAATGTTAAGATCAAAGCTTGCTAAAATAAAAGATATTGGTTTCAAATGAAATAAACTCTTGTTTATAATGCAGAAAGGTGTTTCTTTAATGTGTTAGATTGTTTCTGCTCCTAAAGTACAGTTAGTGCTACTATGCTCAGAGATCTTATTTTAGTGTTTCTATATACAGTGGCACTGTGTCAGCGCTCCTGAGTCAAAGAAGAGACCGCAGCTCCACAGATGCTACAAAGCTGTTTTCCCTGTAAGAGAATGTCACTTTATGCAATGTTAAGATCAAAGCTTTCTAAAATAACAGATATTGGTTTCAAATGACTTATACAGTTATGTACTATGCAGAAACGCGTTTCTGTAATGTGTTAGTGCTACCATGCCCAAACAGCTTAAGTTAGCGTTTCTATGAACAATGGCACTGTGACAGTGCTCTTGAGTGAAAAAAGAGACGGCAGCTCCGCAGATGCTAAAAACCTGTTTTCCCTGTAAGAAAATGTCACTTTATGCAATGTTAAGATCAAACCTTACTAAAATAAAAGATATTGGTTTCAAATAAATTATACTGTTATTTACAATGCAGAAAGGCGTTTCTTTAATGTGGTAGATTGTTTCTGCTCCTCAAGTAATGTTAGTGATACTATGCCCAAAAACAGCTCATTTTAGCGTTTCTATGCACAGTGGCACTGTGTTAGTGCTCCTGAGTGAAAGAAGATACCGCAGCTCTACAAATGCTGAAAAGCTGTTTAAACTGTAAGAGAATGTCACTTCATGCAATGTTAAGATCAAAGATTGCCAAAATGAAAGATACTGGTTTCAAAAGAAATTATCTTTCATTTGCAATGCAAAAAAGGTATTTCTTTAATAATTTAGATGATTTCTGCTCCTCGAGTAATGTTAGTGCTACTATGCCCAAACAGCTTATTTTAGCGTTTCTATGAACAGTGGCACTGTGACAGTGCTCCTGAGTGAAACAAGATACCGCAGCTCCGCAGATGCTGGAAAGCTGTTTTCCCTGTAAGAGAAAGTCACTTTATGCAACGTTAAGATCAAAGCTTGCTAAAATAAAAGATATTGGTTTCAAATGAAATAAATTTTTATTTAAAATGCAGAAAGGCGTTTCTTTAATGTGTTAGATTGTTTCTGCTCCTAAAGTACAGTTAGTGCTACTATGCTCAGACATCTTATTTTAGTGTTTCTATATACAGTGGCACTGTGTCAGCGCTCCTGAGTCAAAGAAGAGACCGCAGCTCCACAGATGCTACAAAGCTGTTTTCCCTGTAAGAGAATGTCACTTTATGCAATGTTAAGATCAAAGCTTTCTAAAATAATAGATATTGGTTTCAAATGACTTATACAGTTATGTACTATGCAGAAACGCGTTTCTGTAATGTGTTAGTGCTACCATGCCCAAACAGCTTATTTTAGGTTTTCTATGAACAGTGCCACTGTGACAGTGCTCTTGAGTGAAAAAAGAGACCGCAGCTCCACAGATGCTGAAAAGCTGTTTTATCTGTAAGAGAATGTCACTTCATGCAAAGTTAAGATCAAAGCTAACCAAAATGAAAAAATATTGTTTTCAAAACAAATAAACACTTATTTGCAATGTAAAAAGTCGTTTCTGTAAGGTGTTAGTTGATTTCTACTCCTCAAGTAAAGGTAGTGCTCCTCTATGCTCAAACAGCTTAAGTTAGCGTTTCTATGAACAATGGCACTGTGACAGTGCTCTTGAGTGAAAAAAGAGACGGCAGCTCCGCAGATGCTAAAAACCTGTTTTCCCTGTAAGAAAATGTCACTTTATGCAATGTTAAGATCAAACCTTACTAAAATAAAAGATATTGGTTTCAAATAAATTATACTGTTATTTACAATGCAGAAAGGCGTTTCTTTAATGTGGTAGATTGTTTCTGCTCCTCAAGTAATGTTAGTGCTACTATGCCCAAAAACAGCTCATTTTAGCGTTTCTATGCACTGTGGCACTGTGTTAGTGCTCCTGAGTGAAAGAAGAGATCGCAGCTCCACAGATGCTGAAAAGCTGTTTTCCCTGTAAGAGAAAGTCTCTTTATGCAATTTTAAGATCAAAGCTAACCAAAATGAAAGATACTGGTTTCAAATGAAATAATCTTTCATTTGCAATGCAAAAAAGGTGTTTCTTTAATAATTTAGATGATTTCTGCTCCTCGAGTAATGTTAGTGCTACTATGCCCAAACAGCTTATTTTAGCGTTTCTATGAACAGTGGCACTGTGACAGTGCTCCTGAGTGAAAGAAGATACCGCAGCTCCGCAGATGCTGAAAAGCTGTTTTCCATGTAAGAGAATTTCACTTCATGCAATGTTAAGATCAAAGCTTGCCAAAATGAAAGATACTGGTTTCAAATGAAATAATCTTTCATTTGCAATGCAAAAAAGGTGTTTCTTTAATAATTTAGATGATTTCTGATCCTCGAGTAATGTTAGTGCTACTATGCCTAAACAGCTTATTTTAGCGTTTCTATGAACAGTGGCACTGTGACTGTGCTCCTGAGTGAAAGAATAGACCACAGCTCCGTAGTTGCTACAAAGCTGTTTTCCCTGTTAGAGAATGTCACTTTATGCAATGTTAAGATCAAAGCTTTCTAAGATAAAAGATATTGGTTCCAAATAACTTATACAGTTATGTACTATGCAGAAACGCGTTTCTTTAATGTGTTAGTGCTACCATGCCCAAACAGCTTATTTTAGCGTTTCTATGAACAGTGGCACTGTGACAGTGCTCTTGAGTGAAAAAAGTGACCGCAGCTCCGCAGATGCTGAAAAGCTGTTTTCCCTGTAAGAAAATTTCACTTTATGCAATGTTAAGATCAAACCTTTCTAAAATAAAAGATATTGGTTTCAAATGAATTATACTGTTATTTACAATGCAGAAAGGCGTTTCTTTAATGTGGTAGATTGTTTCTGCTCCTCAAGTAATGTTAGTGCTACTGTGCCCAAAAACAGCTCATTTTAGCGTTTCTATGCACAGTGGCACTGTGTTAGTGCTCCTGAGTGAAAGAAGAGATCGCAGCTCCACAGATGCTGAAAAGCTGTTTTCCCTGTAAGAGAAAGTCTCTTTATGCAATTTTAAGATCAAAGCTAACCAAAATGAAAAAATATTGTTTTCAAATGAAATAAACACTTATTTGCAATGTAAAAAGTCGTTTCTATAAGGTGTTAGTTGATTTCTGCTCCTCGAGTAATGTTAGTGCTACCATGACCAAACAGCTTATTTTAGTGTTTCTATGAACAGTGCCACTGTGACAGTGCTCTTGAGTGTAAAAAGAGACCGCAGCTCCACAGATGCTGAAAAGCTGTTTTAACTGTAAGAGAATGTCACTTCATGCAATGTTAAGATCAAAGCTTACCAAATTGAAAGATATTGGTTTCAAATGACATAATCTTTCATTTGCAATGCAAAAAGGTGTTTCTTTAATAATTTAGATGATTTCTGCTCCTCGAGTAATGTTAGTGCTACTATGCCCAAACAGCTTATTTTAGCGTTTCTATGAACAGTGGCACTGTGACTTTGCTCCTGAGTGAAAGAAGAGCTCGCAGCTACACAGATGCTGAAAAGCTGTTTTCCCTGTAAGAGAAAGTCTCTTTATGCAATTTTAAGATCAAAGCTAACCAAAATAAAAAATATTGGTTTCAAATGAAATAAACTCTTATTTACAATGCAGAAAGGAGTTTCTTTAATGTGTTAGATTGTTTCTGCTCCTAAAGTAAAGTTAGTGCTACTATGCTCAGACATCTTATTTTAGCGTTTCTATGAACAGTGGCACTGTGACTTTGCTCCTGAGTGAAAGAAGAGCTCTCAGCTTCACAGATGCTGAAAAGCTGTTTTACCTTTAAGAGAAAGTCTCTTTATGCAATTTTAAGATCAAAGCTAACCAAAATGAAAAAATATTGTTTTCAAATGAAATAAACACTTATTTGCAATGTAAAAAGGCGTTTCTTTAATGTGTTAGATGATATCTGCTCCTCAAATAAATATAGTGCTATATGGACAAATAGCTTATTTTAGCGTTTCTATGAATAGTGGCACTGTGACAGTGCTCCTTAGAGAAAGAAGAGCTCGCAGCTTCACAGATGCTGAAAAGCTGTTTTCCCTGTAAGAGAAAGTCTCTTTATGCAATTTTAAGATCAAAGCTAACCAAAATAAAAAATATTGGTTTCAAATGAAATAAACTCTTATTTACAATGCAGAAAGGCGTTTCTTTAATGTGTTAGATTGTTTCTGCTCCTAAAGTAAAGTTAGTGCTACTATGCTCAGACATCTTATTTTAGCGTTTCTATGAACATTGGCACTGTGACTTTGCTCCTGATTGAAAGAAGAGCTCGCAGCTTCACAGATGCTGAAAAGCTGTTTTACCTGTAAGAGAAAGTCTCTTTATGCAATTTTAAGATCAAAGCTAACCAAAATGTAAAATTATTCTTTTCAAATGAAATAAACACTTATTAGCAATGTAAAAAGGCGTTTCTTTAATGTGTTAGATGATATCTGCTCCTCAAATAAATATAGTGCTATATGCACAAATAGCTTATTTTAGCGTTTCTATGAATAGTGGCACTGTGTGAGTGCTCCTGAGTGAAAGAAGAGACCGCAGCTCCACAGATGCTGAAAAGCTGTTTTAACTGTAAGAGAATGTCACTTCATGCAATGTTAAGATCAAAGCTTGCCAAAATGAAAGATACTGGTTTCAAATGAAACAATCTTTCATTTGCAATGCAAAAAAAGGTGTTTCTTTCATATTTAAGATGATTTCTGCTCCTCGAGTAATGTTAGTGCTACTATGCCCAAACAGCTTATTTTAGCGTTTCTATGAACAGTGGCACTGTGACTGTGCTCCTGAGTGAAAGAATAGACCACAGCTCCGCAGTTGCTACAAAGCCGTTTTCCCTGTAAGAGAATGTCACTTTATGCAATGTTAAGATCAAAGCTTTCTAAGATAAAAGATATTGGTTTCAAATAACTTATACAGTTATGTACTATGCAGAAACGCGTTTCTTTAATGTGTTAGTGCTACCATGCCTAAACAGCTTATTTTAGCGTTTCTATGAACAGTGGCACTGTGACAGTGCTCTTGAGTGAAAAAAGAGACCGCAGCTCCGCAGATGCTAAAAAGCTGTTTTCCCTGTAAGAAAATGTCACTTTATGCAATGTTAAGATCAAACCTTTCTAAAATAAAAGATATTGGTTTCAAATGAATTATACTGTTATTTACAATGCAGAAAGGCGTTTCTTTAATGTGATAGATTGTTTCTGCTCCTCAAGTAATGTTAGTGCTACTATGCCCAAAAACAGCTCATTTTAGCGTTTCTATGCACAGTGGCACTGTGTTAGTGCTCCTGAGTGAAAGAAGAGATCGCAGCTCCACAGATGCTGAAAAGCTGTTTTCCCTGTAAGAGAAAGTCTCTTTATGCATTTTTAAGATCAAAGCTAACCAAAATGAAAAAATATTGTTTTCAAAACAAATAAACACTTATTTGCAATGTAAAAAGTCGTTTCTGTAAGGTGTTAGTTGATTTCTACTCCTCAAGTAAAGGTAGTGCTCCTCTATGCTCAAACAGCTTAAGTTAGCGTTTCTATGAACAGTGGTTCTGTTTCAGTGTTCCTCAGTGAAAGATGAGTCCGCAGATCCACAGGTGTTTAAAAGCTATTTTCCCTGAAAGAGAATGTCAGCTCATGCAATGTTAAGATCAAAGCTTGCCAAAATGAAAGATACTGGTTTCAAATGAAATAATCTTTCATTTGCAATGCAAAACAGGTGTTTCTTTAATAATTTAGATGATTTCTGCTCCTCGAGTAATGTTAGTGCTACTATGCCCAAACATCTTATTTTAGCGTTTCTATGAACAGTGGCACTGTGACAGTGCTCCTGAGTGAAAGAAGAGACCGCAGTTCCGCAGATGCTACAAAGCTGTTTTCCCTCTAAGAGAATGTCACTTTATGCAATGTTAAGATCAAAGCTTTCTAAAATAAAAGATATTGGTTTCAAATGAAATAATCTTTCATTTGCAATTGAAAAAAGGTATTTCTTTAATAATTTAGATGATTTCTGCTCCTCCAGTAATGTTAGTGCTACTATGCCCAAACAGCTTATTTTAGCGTTTCTATGAAAAGTGGCACTGTGACAGTGCTCCTGAGTGAAAGAAGATACCGCAGCTCCGCAGATGCTGAAAAGCTGTTTTCCCTGTAAGAGAATTTCACTTCATGCAATGTTAAGATCAAAGCTTGCCAAAATGAAAGATATTGGTTTCAAATGAAATGAACTATTATTTGCAATGCAAAAAGGTGTTTTTTATGTGTTAGATGATTTCTGCTCCTCGAGTAATGTTAGTGCTACTATGCCCAAACAGCTTATTTTAGCGTTTCTATGAACAGTGGCACTGTGACAGTGCTCCTGAGTGAAAGAAGATACCGCAGCTCCGCAGATGCTGAAAAGCTGTTTTCCCTGTAAGAGAATGTCACTTTATGCAATGTTAGGAACAAAACTTTCTAAAAGAAAAGATATTGGTTTCAAATGACTTATACTGTTATGTACGATGCAGAAACGCGTTTCTGTAATGTGTTAGTGCTACCATGCCCAAACAGCTTATTTTAGCGTTTCTATGAACAGTGCCACTGTGACAGTGCTCTTGAGTGAAAAAAGAGACCGCAGCTCCACAGATGCTGAAAAGCTGTTTTAACTGTAAGAGAATGTCACTTCATGCAATGTTAAGATCAAAGCTTACCAAAATGAAAGATATTGGTTTCAAATGTAATAATCTTTCATTTGCAATGCAAAAAGGTGTTTCTTTAATAATTTAGATGATTTCTGCTCCTCGAGTAATGTTATTGCTACTATGCCCAAACAGCTTATTTTAGCGTTTCTATGAACAGTGGCACTGTGACTTTGCTCCTGAGTGAAAGAAGAGCTCGCAGCTCCACAGATGCTGAAAAGCTGTTTTCCCTGTAAGAGAAAGTCTCTTTATGCAATTTTAAGATCAAAGCTAACCAAAATAAAAAATATTGGTTTCAAATGAAATAAACTCTTATTTACAATGCAGAAAGGCGTTTCTTTAATGTGTTAGATTGTTTCTGCTCCTAAAGTAAAGTTAGTGCTACTATGCTCAGACATCTTATTTTAGCGTTTCTATGAACATTGGCACTGTGACTTTGCTCCTGAGTGAAAGAAGAGCTCGCAGCTTCACAGATGCTGAAAAGCTGTTTTACCTGTAAGAGAAAGTCACTTTATGCAATGTTAAGATCAAAGCTTGCTAAAATAAAAGATATTGGTTTCAAATGAATTAAACTCTTATTTGCAATGCAAAAACGTGTTTTTTTATGTGTTGGAGGATTTCTTCTCCTCGAGTAAAGTTAGTGCTGCTATGCCCAAACAGCTTATTTTAGCGTTTCTATGAACAGTGGCACTGTGACTGTGCTCCTGAGTGAAAGAATAGACCACAGCTCCGCAGTTGCTACAAAGCTGTTTTCCCTGTAAGAGAATGTCACTTTATGCAATGTTAAGATCAAAGCTTTCTAAGATAAAAGATATTGGTTTCAAATAACTTATACAGTTATGTACTATGCAGAAACGCGTTTCTTTAATGTGTTAGTGCTACCATGCCCAAACAGCTTATTTTAGCGTTTCTATGAACAGTGGCCCTGTGACAGTGCTCCTGAGTGAAAAAAGAGACCGCAGCTCCGCAGATGCTAAAAAGCTGTTTTCCCTGTAAGAAAATGTCACTTTATGCAATGTTAAGATCAAACCTTTCTAAAATAAAAGATATTGGTTTCAAATGAATTATACTGTTATTTACAATGCAGAAAGGCGTTTCTTTAATGTGGTAGATTGTTTCTGCTCCTCAAGTAATGTTAGTGCTACTATGCCCAAAAACAGCTCATTTTAGCGTTTCTATGCACAGTGGCACTGTGTTAGTGCTCCTGAGTGAAAGAAGAGATCGCAGCTCCACAGATGCTGAAAAGCTGTTTTCCCTGTAAGAGAAAGTCTCTTTATGCATTTTTAAGATCAAAACTAACCAAAATGAAAAAATATTGTTTTCAAATGAAATAAACACTTATTTGCAATGGAAAAAGTCGTTTCTATAAGGTGTTAGTTGATTTCTGCTCCTCGAGTAATGTTAGTGCTACCATGCCCAAACAGCTTATTTTAGCGTTTCTATGAACAGTGGCACTGTGACAGTGCTCCTGAGTGAAAGAAGATACCACATCTCCGCAGATGCTGACAAGCTGTTTTCCCTGTAAGAGAATGTCACTTTATGCAATGTTAGGAACAAAACTTTCTAAAAGAAAAGATATTGGTTTCAAATGAATTATACTGTTATGTACGATCCAGAAACGCGTTTCTGTAATGTGTTAGTGCTACCATGCCCAAACAGCTTATTTTAGCGTTTCTATGAACAGTGCCACTGTGACAGTGCTCTTGAGTGAAAAAAGAGATCGCAGCTCCACAGATGCTGAAAAGCTGTTTTCCCTGTAAGAGAAAGTCTCTTTATCCAATTTTAAGATCAAAGCTAACCAAAATGAAAGATACTGGTTTCAAATGAAATAATCTTTCATTTGCAATGCAAAAAAGGTGTTTCTTTAATAATTTAGATGATTTCTGCTCCTCGAGTAATGTTAGTGCTACTATGCCCAAACAGCTTATTTTAGCGTTTCTATGAACAGTGGCACTGTGACAGTGCTCCTGAGTGAAAGAAGATACCGCAGCTCCGCAGATGCTGAAAAGCTGTTTTCCATGTAAGAGAATTTCACTTCATGCAATGTTAAGATCAAAGCTTGCCAAAATGAAAGATACTGGTTTCAAATGAAATAATCTTTCATTTGCAATGCAAAAAAGGTGTTTCTTTAATAATTTAGATGATTTCTGCTCCTCGAGTAATGTTAGTGCTACTATGCCCAAACAGCTTATTTTAGCGTTTCTATGAACAGTGGCACTGTGACTGTGCTCCTGAGTGAAAGAATAGACCACAGCTCCGCAGTTGCTACAAAGCTGTTTTCCCTGTTAGAGAATGTCACTTTATGCAATGTTAAGATCAAAGCTTTCTAAGATAAAAGATATTGGTTCCAAATAACTTATACAGTTATGTACTATGCAGAAACGCGTTTCTTTAATGTGTTAGTGCTACCATGCCCAAACAGCTTATTTTAGCGTTTCTATGAACAGTGGCACTGTGACAGTGCTCTTGAGTGAAAAAAGTGACCGCAGCTCCGCAGATGCTGACAAGCTGTTTTTCCTGTAAGAGAATGTCACTTTATGCAATGTTAAGATCAAAGCTTGCTAAAATAAAAGATATTGGTTTCAAATGAAATAAACTCTTGTTTATAATGCAGAAAGGTGTTTCTTTAATGTGTTAGATTGTTTCTGCTCCTAAAGTACAGTTAGTGCTACTATGCTCAGAGATCTTATTTTAGTGTTTCTATATACAGTGGCACTGTGTCAGCGCTCCTGAGTCAAAGAAGAGACCGCAGCTCCACAGATGCTACAAAGCTGTTTTCCCTGTAAGAGAATGTCACTTTATGCAATGTTAAGATCAAAGCTTTCTAAAATAACAGATATTGGTTTCAAATGACTTATACAGTTATGTACTATGCAGAAACGCGTTTCTGTAATGTGTTAGTGCTACCATGCCCAAACAGCTTAAGTTAGCGTTTCTATGAACAATGGCACTGTGACAGTGCTCTTGAGTGAAAAAAGAGACGGCAGCTCCGCAGATGCTAAAAACCTGTTTTCCCTGTAAGAAAATGTCACTTTATGCAATGTTAAGATCAAACCTTACTAAAATAAAAGATATTGGTTTCAAATAAATTATACTGTTATTTACAATGCAGAAAGGCGTTTCTTTAATGTGGTAGATTGTTTCTGCTCCTCAAGTAATGTTAGTGATACTATGCCCAAAAACAGCTCATTTTAGCGTTTCTATGCACAGTGGCACTGTGTTAGTGCTCCTGAGTGAAAGAAGATACCGCAGCTCTACAAATGCTGAAAAGCTGTTTAAACTGTAAGAGAATGTCACTTCATGCAATGTTAAGATCAAAGATTGCCAAAATGAAAGATACTGGTTTCAAAAGAAATTATCTTTCATTTGCAATGCAAAAAAGGTATTTCTTTAATAATTTAGATGATTTCTGCTCCTCGAGTAATGTTAGTGCTACTATGCCCAAACAGCTTATTTTAGCGTTTCTATGAACAGTGGCACTGTGACAGTGCTCCTGAGTGAAACAAGATACCGCAGCTCCGCAGATGCTGGAAAGCTGTTTTCCCTGTAAGAGAAAGTCACTTTATGCAACGTTAAGATCAAAGCTTGCTAAAATAAAAGATATTGGTTTCAAATGAAATAAATTTTTATTTAAAATGCAGAAAGGCGTTTCTTTAATGTGTTAGATTGTTTCTGCTCCTAAAGTACAGTTAGTGCTACTATGCTCAGACATCTTATTTTAGTGTTTCTATATACAGTGGCACTGTGTCAGCGCTCCTGAGTCAAAGAAGAGACCGCAGCTCCACAGATGCTACAAAGCTGTTTTCCCTGTAAGAGAATGTCACTTTATGCAATGTTAAGATCAAAGCTTTCTAAAATAATAGATATTGGTTTCAAATGACTTATACAGTTATGTACTATGCAGAAACGCGTTTCTGTAATGTGTTAGTGCTACCATGCCCAAACAGCTTATTTTAGGTTTTCTATGAACAGTGCCACTGTGACAGTGCTCTTGAGTGAAAAAAGAGACCGCAGCTCCACAGATGCTGAAAAGCTGTTTTATCTGTAAGAGAATGTCACTTCATGCAAAGTTAAGATCAAAGCTAACCAAAATGAAAAAATATTGTTTTCAAAACAAATAAACACTTATTTGCAATGTAAAAAGTCGTTTCTGTAAGGTGTTAGTTGATTTCTACTCCTCAAGTAAAGGTAGTGCTCCTCTATGCTCAAACAGCTTAAGTTAGCGTTTCTATGAACAATGGCACTGTGACAGTGCTCTTGAGTGAAAAAAGAGACGGCAGCTCCGCAGATGCTAAAAACCTGTTTTCCCTGTAAGAAAATGTCACTTTATGCAATGTTAAGATCAAACCTTACTAAAATAAAAGATATTGGTTTCAAATAAATTATACTGTTATTTACAATGCAGAAAGGCGTTTCTTTAATGTGGTAGATTGTTTCTGCTCCTCAAGTAATGTTAGTGCTACTATGCCCAAAAACAGCTCATTTTAGCGTTTCTATGCACTGTGGCACTGTGTTAGTGCTCCTGAGTGAAAGAAGAGATCGCAGCTCCACAGATGCTGAAAAGCTGTTTTCCCTGTAAGAGAAAGTCTCTTTATGCAATTTTAAGATCAAAGCTAACCAAAATGAAAGATACTGGTTTCAAATGAAATAATCTTTCATTTGCAATGCAAAAAAGGTGTTTCTTTAATAATTTAGATGATTTCTGCTCCTCGAGTAATGTTAGTGCTACTATGCCCAAACAGCTTATTTTAGCGTTTCTATGAACAGTGGCACTGTGACAGTGCTCCTGAGTGAAAGAAGATACCGCAGCTCCGCAGATGCTGAAAAGCTGTTTTCCATGTAAGAGAATTTCACTTCATGCAATGTTAAGATCAAAGCTTGCCAAAATGAAAGATACTGGTTTCAAATGAAATAATCTTTCATTTGCAATGCAAAAAAGGTGTTTCTTTAATAATTTAGATGATTTCTGATCCTCGAGTAATGTTAGTGCTACTATGCCTAAACAGCTTATTTTAGCGTTTCTATGAACAGTGGCACTGTGACTGTGCTCCTGAGTGAAAGAATAGACCACAGCTCCGTAGTTGCTACAAAGCTGTTTTCCCTGTTAGAGAATGTCACTTTATGCAATGTTAAGATCAAAGCTTTCTAAGATAAAAGATATTGGTTCCAAATAACTTATACAGTTATGTACTATGCAGAAACGCGTTTCTTTAATGTGTTAGTGCTACCATGCCCAAACAGCTTATTTTAGCGTTTCTATGAACAGTGGCACTGTGACAGTGCTCTTGAGTGAAAAAAGTGACCGCAGCTCCGCAGATGCTGAAAAGCTGTTTTCCCTGTAAGAAAATTTCACTTTATGCAATGTTAAGATCAAACCTTTCTAAAATAAAAGATATTGGTTTCAAATGAATTATACTGTTATTTACAATGCAGAAAGGCGTTTCTTTAATGTGGTAGATTGTTTCTGCTCCTCAAGTAATGTTAGTGCTACTGTGCCCAAAAACAGCTCATTTTAGCGTTTCTATGCACAGTGGCACTGTGTTAGTGCTCCTGAGTGAAAGAAGAGATCGCAGCTCCACAGATGCTGAAAAGCTGTTTTCCCTGTAAGAGAAAGTCTCTTTATGCAATTTTAAGATCAAAGCTAACCAAAATGAAAAAATATTGTTTTCAAATGAAATAAACACTTATTTGCAATGTAAAAAGTCGTTTCTATAAGGTGTTAGTTGATTTCTGCTCCTCGAGTAATGTTAGTGCTACCATGACCAAACAGCTTATTTTAGTGTTTCTATGAACAGTGCCACTGTGACAGTGCTCTTGAGTGTAAAAAGAGACCGCAGCTCCACAGATGCTGAAAAGCTGTTTTAACTGTAAGAGAATGTCACTTCATGCAATGTTAAGATCAAAGCTTACCAAATTGAAAGATATTGGTTTCAAATGACATAATCTTTCATTTGCAATGCAAAAAGGTGTTTCTTTAATAATTTAGATGATTTCTGCTCCTCGAGTAATGTTAGTGCTACTATGCCCAAACAGCTTATTTTAGCGTTTCTATGAACAGTGGCACTGTGACTTTGCTCCTGAGTGAAAGAAGAGCTCGCAGCTACACAGATGCTGAAAAGCTGTTTTCCCTGTAAGAGAAAGTCTCTTTATGCAATTTTAAGATCAAAGCTAACCAAAATAAAAAATATTGGTTTCAAATGAAATAAACTCTTATTTACAATGCAGAAAGGAGTTTCTTTAATGTGTTAGATTGTTTCTGCTCCTAAAGTAAAGTTAGTGCTACTATGCTCAGACATCTTATTTTAGCGTTTCTATGAACAGTGGCACTGTGACTTTGCTCCTGAGTGAAAGAAGAGCTCTCAGCTTCACAGATGCTGAAAAGCTGTTTTACCTTTAAGAGAAAGTCTCTTTATGCAATTTTAAGATCAAAGCTAACCAAAATGAAAAAATATTGTTTTCAAATGAAATAAACACTTATTTGCAATGTAAAAAGGCGTTTCTTTAATGTGTTAGATGATATCTGCTCCTCAAATAAATATAGTGCTATATGGACAAATAGCTTATTTTAGCGTTTCTATGAATAGTGGCACTGTGACAGTGCTCCTTAGAGAAAGAAGAGCTCGCAGCTTCACAGATGCTGAAAAGCTGTTTTCCCTGTAAGAGAAAGTCTCTTTATGCAATTTTAAGATCAAAGCTAACCAAAATAAAAAATATTGGTTTCAAATGAAATAAACTCTTATTTACAATGCAGAAAGGCGTTTCTTTAATGTGTTAGATTGTTTCTGCTCCTAAAGTAAAGTTAGTGCTACTATGCTCAGACATCTTATTTTAGCGTTTCTATGAACATTGGCACTGTGACTTTGCTCCTGATTGAAAGAAGAGCTCGCAGCTTCACAGATGCTGAAAAGCTGTTTTACCTGTAAGAGAAAGTCTCTTTATGCAATTTTAAGATCAAAGCTAACCAAAATGTAAAATTATTCTTTTCAAATGAAATAAACACTTATTAGCAATGTAAAAAGGCGTTTCTTTAATGTGTTAGATGATATCTGCTCCTCAAATAAATATAGTGCTATATGCACAAATAGCTTATTTTAGCGTTTCTATGAATAGTGGCACTGTGTGAGTGCTCCTGAGTGAAAGAAGAGACCGCAGCTCCACAGATGCTGAAAAGCTGTTTTAACTGTAAGAGAATGTCACTTCATGCAATGTTAAGATCAAAGCTTGCCAAAATGAAAGATACTGGTTTCAAATGAAACAATCTTTCATTTGCAATGCAAAAAAAGGTGTTTCTTTCATATTTAAGATGATTTCTGCTCCTCGAGTAATGTTAGTGCTACTATGCCCAAACAGCTTATTTTAGCGTTTCTATGAACAGTGGCACTGTGACTGTGCTCCTGAGTGAAAGAATAGACCACAGCTCCGCAGTTGCTACAAAGCCGTTTTCCCTGTAAGAGAATGTCACTTTATGCAATGTTAAGATCAAAGCTTTCTAAGATAAAAGATATTGGTTTCAAATAACTTATACAGTTATGTACTATGCAGAAACGCGTTTCTTTAATGTGTTAGTGCTACCATGCCTAAACAGCTTATTTTAGCGTTTCTATGAACAGTGGCACTGTGACAGTGCTCTTGAGTGAAAAAAGAGACCGCAGCTCCGCAGATGCTAAAAAGCTGTTTTCCCTGTAAGAAAATGTCACTTTATGCAATGTTAAGATCAAACCTTTCTAAAATAAAAGATATTGGTTTCAAATGAATTATACTGTTATTTACAATGCAGAAAGGCGTTTCTTTAATGTGATAGATTGTTTCTGCTCCTCAAGTAATGTTAGTGCTACTATGCCCAAAAACAGCTCATTTTAGCGTTTCTATGCACAGTGGCACTGTGTTAGTGCTCCTGAGTGAAAGAAGAGATCGCAGCTCCACAGATGCTGAAAAGCTGTTTTCCCTGTAAGAGAAAGTCTCTTTATGCATTTTTAAGATCAAAGCTAACCAAAATGAAAAAATATTGTTTTCAAAACAAATAAACACTTATTTGCAATGTAAAAAGTCGTTTCTGTAAGGTGTTAGTTGATTTCTACTCCTCAAGTAAAGGTAGTGCTCCTCTATGCTCAAACAGCTTAAGTTAGCGTTTCTATGAACAGTGGTTCTGTTTCAGTGTTCCTCAGTGAAAGATGAGTCCGCAGATCCACAGGTGTTTAAAAGCTATTTTCCCTGAAAGAGAATGTCAGCTCATGCAATGTTAAGATCAAAGCTTGCCAAAATGAAAGATACTGGTTTCAAATGAAATAATCTTTCATTTGCAATGCAAAACAGGTGTTTCTTTAATAATTTAGATGATTTCTGCTCCTCGAGTAATGTTAGTGCTACTATGCCCAAACATCTTATTTTAGCGTTTCTATGAACAGTGGCACTGTGACAGTGCTCCTGAGTGAAAGAAGAGACCGCAGTTCCGCAGATGCTACAAAGCTGTTTTCCCTCTAAGAGAATGTCACTTTATGCAATGTTAAGATCAAAGCTTTCTAAAATAAAAGATATTGGTTTCAAATGAAATAATCTTTCATTTGCAATTGAAAAAAGGTATTTCTTTAATAATTTAGATGATTTCTGCTCCTCCAGTAATGTTAGTGCTACTATGCCCAAACAGCTTATTTTAGCGTTTCTATGAAAAGTGGCACTGTGACAGTGCTCCTGAGTGAAAGAAGATACCGCAGCTCCGCAGATGCTGAAAAGCTGTTTTCCCTGTAAGAGAATTTCACTTCATGCAATGTTAAGATCAAAGCTTGCCAAAATGAAAGATATTGGTTTCAAATGAAATGAACTATTATTTGCAATGCAAAAAGGTGTTTTTTATGTGTTAGATGATTTCTGCTCCTCGAGTAATGTTAGTGCTACTATGCCCAAACAGCTTATTTTAGCGTTTCTATGAACAGTGGCACTGTGACAGTGCTCCTGAGTGAAAGAAGATACCGCAGCTCCGCAGATGCTGAAAAGCTGTTTTCCCTGTAAGAGAATGTCACTTTATGCAATGTTAGGAACAAAACTTTCTAAAAGAAAAGATATTGGTTTCAAATGACTTATACTGTTATGTACGATGCAGAAACGCGTTTCTGTAATGTGTTAGTGCTACCATGCCCAAACAGCTTATTTTAGCGTTTCTATGAACAGTGCCACTGTGACAGTGCTCTTGAGTGAAAAAAGAGACCGCAGCTCCACAGATGCTGAAAAGCTGTTTTAACTGTAAGAGAATGTCACTTCATGCAATGTTAAGATCAAAGCTTACCAAAATGAAAGATATTGGTTTCAAATGTAATAATCTTTCATTTGCAATGCAAAAAGGTGTTTCTTTAATAATTTAGATGATTTCTGCTCCTCGAGTAATGTTATTGCTACTATGCCCAAACAGCTTATTTTAGCGTTTCTATGAACAGTGGCACTGTGACTTTGCTCCTGAGTGAAAGAAGAGCTCGCAGCTCCACAGATGCTGAAAAGCTGTTTTCCCTGTAAGAGAAAGTCTCTTTATGCAATTTTAAGATCAAAGCTAACCAAAATAAAAAATATTGGTTTCAAATGAAATAAACTCTTATTTACAATGCAGAAAGGCGTTTCTTTAATGTGTTAGATTGTTTCTGCTCCTAAAGTAAAGTTAGTGCTACTATGCTCAGACATCTTATTTTAGCGTTTCTATGAACATTGGCACTGTGACTTTGCTCCTGAGTGAAAGAAGAGCTCGCAGCTTCACAGATGCTGAAAAGCTGTTTTACCTGTAAGAGAAAGTCACTTTATGCAATGTTAAGATCAAAGCTTGCTAAAATAAAAGATATTGGTTTCAAATGAATTAAACTCTTATTTGCAATGCAAAAACGTGTTTTTTTATGTGTTGGAGGATTTCTTCTCCTCGAGTAAAGTTAGTGCTGCTATGCCCAAACAGCTTATTTTAGCGTTTCTATGAACAGTGGCACTGTGACTGTGCTCCTGAGTGAAAGAATAGACCACAGCTCCGCAGTTGCTACAAAGCTGTTTTCCCTGTAAGAGAATGTCACTTTATGCAATGTTAAGATCAAAGCTTTCTAAGATAAAAGATATTGGTTTCAAATAACTTATACAGTTATGTACTATGCAGAAACGCGTTTCTTTAATGTGTTAGTGCTACCATGCCCAAACAGCTTATTTTAGCGTTTCTATGAACAGTGGCCCTGTGACAGTGCTCCTGAGTGAAAAAAGAGACCGCAGCTCCGCAGATGCTAAAAAGCTGTTTTCCCTGTAAGAAAATGTCACTTTATGCAATGTTAAGATCAAACCTTTCTAAAATAAAAGATATTGGTTTCAAATGAATTATACTGTTATTTACAATGCAGAAAGGCGTTTCTTTAATGTGGTAGATTGTTTCTGCTCCTCAAGTAATGTTAGTGCTACTATGCCCAAAAACAGCTCATTTTAGCGTTTCTATGCACAGTGGCACTGTGTTAGTGCTCCTGAGTGAAAGAAGAGATCGCAGCTCCACAGATGCTGAAAAGCTGTTTTCCCTGTAAGAGAAAGTCTCTTTATGCATTTTTAAGATCAAAACTAACCAAAATGAAAAAATATTGTTTTCAAATGAAATAAACACTTATTTGCAATGGAAAAAGTCGTTTCTATAAGGTGTTAGTTGATTTCTGCTCCTCGAGTAATGTTAGTGCTACCATGCCCAAACAGCTTATTTTAGCGTTTCTATGAACAGTGGCACTGTGACAGTGCTCCTGAGTGAAAGAAGATACCACATCTCCGCAGATGCTGACAAGCTGTTTTCCCTGTAAGAGAATGTCACTTTATGCAATGTTAGGAACAAAACTTTCTAAAAGAAAAGATATTGGTTTCAAATGAATTATACTGTTATGTACGATCCAGAAACGCGTTTCTGTAATGTGTTAGTGCTACCATGCCCAAACAGCTTATTTTAGCGTTTCTATGAACAGTGCCACTGTGACAGTGCTCTTGAGTGAAAAAAGAGACCGCAGCTCCACAGATGCTGAAAAGCTATTTTAACTGTAAGAGAATGTCACTTCATGCAATGTTAAGATCAAAGCTAACCAAAATGAAAAAATATTGTTTTCAAAACAAATAAGCACTTATTTGCAATGTAAAAAGTCGTTTCTGTAAGGTGTTAGTTGATTTCTACTCCTCAAGTAAAGGTAGTGCTCCTCTATGCTCAAACAGCTTAAGTTAGCGTTTCTATGAACAGTGGTTCTGTTTCAGTGTTCCTCAGTGAAAGATGAGTCCGCAGATCCACAGGTGTTTAAAAGCTATTTTCCCTGTAAGAGAATGTCAGCTCATGCAATGTTAAGATCAAAGCTTGCCAAAATGAAAGATACTGGTTTCAAATGAAATAATCTTTCATTTGCAATGCAAAACAGGTGTTTCTTTAATAATTTAGATGATTTCTGCTCCTCGAGTAATGTTAGTGCTACTATGCCCAAACAGCTTATTTTAGCGTTTCTATGAACAGTGGCACTGTGAGTTTGCTCCTGAGTGAAAGAAGAGCTCGCAGCTCCACAGATGCTGAAAAGCTGTTTTCCCTGTAAGAGAAAGTCTCTTTTTGCAATTTTAAGATCAAAGATTGCCAAAATGAAAGATACTGGTTTCAAATGAAATAATCTTTCATTTGCAATTGAAAAAAGGTATTTCTTTAATAATTTAGATGATTTCTGCTCCTCGAGTAATGTTAGTGCTACTATGCCCAAACAGCTTATTTTAGCGTTTCTATGAACAGTGGCACTGTGACAGTGCTCCTGAGTGAAAGAAGATACCGCAGCTCCGCAGATGCTGAAAGCTGTTTTCCCTGTAAGAGAATGTCACTTTATGCAATGTTAGGAACAAAACTTTCTAAAAGAAAAGATATTGGTTTCAAATGACTTATACTGTTATGTACGATGCAGAAACGCGTTTCTGTAATGTGTTAGTGCTACCATGCCCAAACAGCTTATTTTAGCGTTTCTATGAACAGTGCCACTGTGACAGTGATCTTGAGTGAAAAAAGAGACCGCAGCTCCACAGATGCTGAAAAGCTGTTTTATCTGTAAGAGAATGTCACTTCATGCAATGTTAAGATCAAAGCTAACCAAAATGAAAAAATATTGTTTTCAAAACAAATAAACACTTATTTGCAATGTATAAAGTCGTTTCTGTAAGGTGTTAGTTGATTTCTACTCCTCAAGTAAAGGTAGTGCTCCTCTATGCTCAAACAGCTTAAGTTAGCGTTTCTATGAACAGTGGTTCTGTTTCAGTGTTCCTCAGTGAAAGATGAGTCCGCAGATCCACAGGTGTTTAAAAGCTATTTTCCCTGTAAGAGAATGTCAGTTCATGCAATGTTAAGATCAAAGCTTGCCAAAATGAAAGATACTGGTTTCAAATGAAACAATCTTTCATTTGCAATGCAAAAAAAGGTGTTTCTTTCATATTTAAGATGATTTCTGCTCCTCGAGTAATGTTAGTGCTACTATGCCCAAACAGCTTATTTTAGCGTTTCTATGAACAGTGGCACTGTGACTGTGCTCCTGAGTGAAAGAATAGACCACAGCTCCGCAGATGCTGAAAAGCTGTTTTCCCTGTAAGAGAAAGTCACTTTATGCAATGTTAAGATCAAAGCTTGCTAAAATAAAAGATATTGGTTTCAAATGACTTAAACTCTTATTTGCAATGCAAAAAGGTGTTTTTTTATGTGTTGGAGGATTTATTCTCCTCGAGTAAAGTTAGTGCTGCTATGCCCAAACAGCTTATTTTAGCGTTTCTATGAACAGTGGCACTGTGACTGTGCTCCTGAGTGAAAGAATAGACCACAGCTCCGCAGTTGCTATAAAGCTGTTTTCCCTGTAAGAGAATGTCACTTTATGCAATGTTAAGATCAAAGCTTTCTAAGATAAAAGATATTGGTTTCAAATAACTTATACAGTTATGTACTATGCAGAAACGCGTTTCTTTAATGTGTTAGTTCTACCATGCCCAAACAGCTTATTTTAGCGTTTCTATGAACAGTGGAACTGTGACAGTGCTCTTGAGTGAAAAAAGAGACCGCAGCTCCGCAGATGCTAAAAAGCTGTTTTCCCTGTAAGAAAATGTCAATTTATGCAATGTTAAGATCAAACCTTTCTAAAATAAAAGATATTGGTTTCAAATGAATTATACTGTTATTTACAATGCAGAAAGGCGTTTCTTTAATGTGGTAGATTGTTTCTGCTCCTCAAGTAATGATAGTGCTACTATGCCCAAAAACAGCTCATTTTAGCGTTTCTATGCACAGTGGCACTGTGTTAGTGCTCCTGAGTGAAAGAAGACGATCGCAGCTCCACAGATGCTGAAAAGCTATTTTCCCTGTAAGAGAAAGTCTCTTTATGCAATTTTAAGATCAAAGCTAACCAAAATGAAAAAATATTGTTTTCAAATGAAATAAACACTTATTTGCAATGTAAAAAGTCGTTTCTATAAGGTGTTAGTTGATTTCTGCTCCTCGAGTAATGTTAGTGCTACCATGCCCAAACAGCTTATTTTAGCGTTTCTATGAACAGTGGCACTGTGACAGTGCTCCTGAGTGAAAGAAGATACCACAGCTCCGCAGATGCTGACAAGCTGTTTTTCCCTGTAAGAGAATGTCACTTTATGCAATGTTAGGAACAAAACTTTGTAAAAGAAAAGATATTGGTTTCAAATGAATTATACTGTTATGTACGATGCAGAAACGCGTTTCTGTAATGTGTTAGTGCTACCATGCCCAAACAGCTTATTTTAGCGTTTCTATGAACAGTGCCACTGTGACAGTGCTCTGAGTGAAAAAAGAGACCGCAGCTCCACAGATGCTGAAAAGCTGTTTTAACTGTAAGAGAATGTCACTTCATGCAATGTTAAGATCAAAGCTTACCAAAATGAAAGATATTGGTTTCAAATGAAATAATCTTTCATTTGCAATGCAAAAAGGTGTTTCTTTAATAATTTAGATGATTTCTGCTCCTCGAGTAATGTTAGTGCTACTATGCCCAAACAGCTTATTTTAGCGTTTCTATGAACATTGGCACTGTGACTTTGCTCCTGAGTGAAAGAAGAGCTCGCAGCTTCACAGATGCTGAAAAGCTATTTTACCTGTAAGAGAAAGTCTCTTTATGCAATTTTAAGATCAAAGCTAACCAAAATGAAAAAATATTGTTTTCAAATGAAATAAACACTTATTTGCAATGTAAAAAGGCGTTTCTTTAATGTGTTAGATGATTTCTGCTCCTCAAATAAATATAGTGCTATATGCACAAATAGCTTATTTTAGCGTTTCTATGAATAGTGGCACTGTGACTGTGCTCCTGAGTGAAAGAAGATACCACAGCTCCGCAGATGCTGAAAAGCTGTTTTCCCTGTAAGAGAAAGTCACTTTATGCAATGTTAAGATCAAAGCTTGCTAAAATAAAAGATATTGGTTTCAAATGAATTAAACTCTTATTTGCAATGCAAAAAGGTGTTTTTTTATGTGTTGGAGGATTTCTTCTCCTCGAGTAAAGTTAGTGCTGCTATGCCCAAACAGCTTATTTTAGCGTTTCTATGAACAGTGGCACTGTGACTGTGCTCCTGAGTGAAAGAAGATACCACAGCTCCGCAGATGCTGAAAAGCTGTTTTCCCTGTAAGAGAAAGTCACTTTATGCAATGTTAAGATCAAAGCTTGCTAAAATAAAAGATATTGGTTTCAAATGAATTAAACTCTTATTTGCAATGCAAAAAGGTGTTTTTTTATGTGTTGGAGGATTTCTTCTCCTCGAGTAAAGTTAGTGCTGCTATGCCAAACAGCTTATTTTAGCGTTTCTATGAACAGTGGCACTGTGACTGTGCTCCTGAGTGAAAGAAGATACCACAGCTCCGCAGATGCTGAAAAGCTGTTTTCCCTGTAAGAGAAAGTCACTTTATGCAATGTTAAGATCAAAGCTTGCTAAAATAATAGATATTGGTTTCAAATGAATTAAACTCTTATTTGCAATGCAAAAAGGTGTTTTTTTATGTGTTGGAGGATTTCTTCTCCTCGAGTAAAGTTAGTGCTGCTATGCCCAAACAGCTTATTTTAGCGTTTCTATGAACAGTGGCACTGTGACTGTGCTCCTGAGTGAAAGAATAGACCACAGCTCCGCAGTTGCTACAAAGCTGTTTTCCCTGTAAGAGAATGTCACTTTATGCAATGTTAAGATCAAAGCTTTCTAAGATAAAAGATATTGGTTTCAATAACTTATACAGTTATGTACTATGCAGAAACGCGTTTCTTTAATGTGTTAGTGCTACCATGCCCAAACAGCTTATTTTAGCGTTTCTATGAACAGTGGCACTGTGACTTTGCTCCTGAGTGAAAGAAGAGCTCGCAGCTCCACAGATGCTGAAAAGCTGTTTTCCCTGTAAGAGAAAGTCTCTTTATGCAATTTTAAGATCAAAGCTAACCAAAATAAAAAATATTGGTTTCAAATGAAATAAACTCTTATTTACAATGCAGAAAGGCGTTTCTTTAATGTGTTAGATTGTTTCTGCTCCTAAAGTAAAGTTAGTGCTACTATGCTCAGACATCTTATTTTAGCGTTTCTATGAACATTGGCACTGTGACTTTGCTCCTGAGTGAAAGAAGAGCTCGCAGCTTCACAGATGCTGAAAAGCTGTTTTACCTGTAAGAGAAAGTCACTTTATGCAATGTTAAGATCAAAGCTTGCTAAAATAAAAGATATTGGTTTCAAATGAATTAAACTCTTATTTGCAATGCAAAAAGGTGTTTTTTTATGTGTTGGAGGATTTCTTCTCCTCGAGTAAAGTTAGTGCTGCTATGCCCAAACAGCTTATTTTAGCGTTTCTATGAACAGTGGCACTGTGACTGTGCTCCTGAGTGAAAGAATAGACCACAGCTCCGCAGTTGCTACAAAGCTGTTTTCCCTGTAAGAGAATGTCACTTTATGCAATGTTAAGATCAAAGCTTTCTAAGATAAAAGATATTGGTTTCAAATAACTTATTCAGTTATGTACTATGCAGAAACGCGTTTCTTTAATGTGTTAGTGCTACCATGCCCAAACAGCTTATTTTAGCGTTTCTATGAACAGTGGCACTGTGACAGTGCTCTTGAGTGAAAAAAGAGACCGCAGCTCCGCAGATGCTAAAAAGCTGTTTTCCCTGTAAGAAAATGTCACTTTATGCAATGTTAAGATCAAACCTTTCTAAAATAAAAGATATTGGTTTCAAATGAATTATACTGTTATTTACAATGCAGAAAGGCGTTTCTTTAATGTGGTAGATTGTTTCTGCTCCTCAAGTAATTTTAGTGCTACTATGCCCAAAAACAGCTCATTTTAGCGTTTCTATGCACAGTGGCACTGTTGTTAGTGCTCCTGAGTGAAAGAAGAGATCGCAGCTCCACAGATGCTGAAAAGCTGTTTTCCCTGTAAGAGAAAGTCTCTTTATGCAATTTTAAGATCAAACCTAACCAAAATGAAAAAATATTGTTTTCAAATGAAATAAACACTTATTTGCAATGTAAAAAGTCGTTTCTATAAGGTGTTAGTTGATTTCTGCTCCTCGAGTAATGTTAGTGCTACCATGCCCAAACAGCTTATTTTAGCGTTTCTATGAACAGTGGCACTGTGACAGTGCTCCTGAGTGAAAGAAGATACCACAGCTCCGCAGATGCTGACAAGCTGTTTTCCCTGTAAGAGAATGTCACTTTATGCAATGTTAGGAACAAAACTTTCTAAAAGAAAAGATATTGGTTTCAAATGAATTATACTGTTATGTACGATGCAGAAACGCGTTTCTGTAATGTGTTAGTGCTACCATGCCCAAACAGCTTATTTTAGCGTTTCTATGAACAGTGCCACTGTGACAGTGCTCTTGAGTGAAAAAAGAGACCGCAGCTCCACAGATGCTGAAAAGCTGTTTTAACTGTAAGAGAATGTCACTTCATGCAATGTTAAGATCAAAGCTAACCAAAATGAAAAAATATTGTTTTCAAAACAAATAAACACTTATTTGCAATGTAAAAAGTCGTTTCTGTAAGGTGTTATTTGATTTCTACTCCTCAAGTAAAGGTAGTGCTCCTCTATGCTTAAACAGCTTAAGTTAGCGTTTCTATGAACAGTGGTTCTGTTTCAGTGTTCCTCAGTGAAAGAAGAGACCGCAGCTCCACAGATGCTGAAAAGCTGTTTTAACTGTAAGAGAATGTCACTTCATGCAATGTTAAGATCAAAGCTTGCCAAAATGAAAGATACTGGTTTCAAATGAAACAATCTTTCATTTGCAATGCAAAAAAAGGTGTTTCTTTCATATTTAAGATGATTTCTGCTCCTCGAGTAATGTTAGTGCTACTATGCCCAAACAGCTTATTTTAGCGTTTCTATGAACAGTGGCACTGTGACAGTGCTCCTGAGTGAAAGAAGATACCACAGCTCCGCAGATGCTGAAAAGCTGTTTTCCCTGTAAGAGAAAGTCACTTTATGCAATGTTAAGATCAAAGCTTGCTAAAATAAAGGTATTGGTTTCAAATGAATTAAACTCTTATTTGCAATGCAAAAAGGTGTTTTTTTATGTGTTGGAGGATTTCTTCTCCTCGAGTAAAGTTAGTGCTGCTATGCCCAAACAGCTTATTTTAGCGTTTCTATGAACAGTGGCACTGTGACTGTGCTCCTGAGTGAACGAATAGACCACAGCTCCGCAGTTGCTACAAAGCTGTTTTCCCTGTAAGACAATGTCACTTTATGCAATGTTAAGATCAAAGCTTTCTAAGATAAAAGATATTGGTTTCAAATAACTTATACAGTTATGTACTATGCAGAAACGCGTTTCTTTAATGTGTTAGTGCTACCATGCCCAAACAGCTTATTTTAGCGTTTCTATGAACAGTGGCACTGTGACAGTGCTCTTGAGTGAAAAAAGAGACCGCAGCTCCGCAGATGCTAAAAAGCTGTTTTCCCTGTAAGAAAATGTCACTTTATGCAATGTTAAGATCAAACCTTTCTAAAATAAAAGATATTGGTTTCAAATGAATTATACTGTTATTTACAATGCAGAAAGGCGTTTCTTTAATGTAGTAGATTGTTTCTGCTCCTCAAGTAATGTTAGTGCTACTATGCCCAAAAACAGCTCATTTTAGCGTTTCTATGCACAGTGGCACTGTGTTAGTGCTCCTGAGTGAAAGAAGAGATCGCAGCTCCACAGATGCTGAAAAGCTGTTTTCCCTGTAAGAGAAAGTCTCTTTATGCATTTTTAAGATCAAAGCTAACCAAAATGAAAAAATATTGTTTTCAAATGAAATAAACACTTATTTGCAATGGAAAAAGTCGTTTCTAAAGGGTGTTAGTTGATTTCTGCTCCTCGAGTAATGTTAGTGCTGCCATGCCCAAACAGATTATTTTAGCGTTTCTATGAACAGTGCCACTGTGACTTTGCTCCTGAGTGAAAGAAGATACCACATCTCCGCAGATGCTGACAAGCTGTTTTCCCTGTAAGAGAATGTCACTTTATGCAATGTTAGGAACAAAACTTTCTAAAAGAAAAGATATTGGTTTCAAATGAATTATACTGTTATGTACGATGCAGAAACGCGTTTCTGTAATGTGTTAGTGCTACCATGCCCAAACAGCTTATTTTAGCGTTTCTATGAACAGTGCCACTGTGACTTTGCTCCTGAGTGAAAGAAGAGCTCGCAGCTCCACAGATGCTGAAAAGCTGTTTTCCCTGTAAGAGAAAGTCTCTTTATGCAATTTTAAGATCAAAGCTAACCAAAATAAAAAATATTGGTTTCAAATGAAATAAACTCTTATTTACAATGCAGAAAGGCGTTTCTTTAATGTGTTAGATTGTTTCTGCTCCTAAAGTAAAGTTAGTGCTACTATGCTCAGACATCTTATTTTAGCGTTTCTATGAACATTGGCACTGTGACTTCGCTCCTGAGTGAAAGAAGAGCTCGCAGCTTCACAGATGCTGAAAAGCTGTTTTACCTGTAAGAGAAAGTCTCTTTATGCAATTTTAAGATCAAAGCTAACCAAAATTAAAAAATATTGTTTTCAAATGAAATAAACACTTATTTGCAATGTAAAAAGGCGTTTCTTTAATGTGTTAGATGATTTCTGCTCCTCAAATAAATATAGTGCTATATACACAAATAGCTTATTTTAGCGTTTCTATGAATAGTGGCACTGTGACTGTGCTCCTGAGTGAAAGAAGATACCACAGCTCCGCAGATGCTGAAAAGCTGTTTTCCCTGTAAGAGAAAGTCACTTTATGCAATGTTAAGATCAAAGCTTGCTAAAATAAAAGATATTGGTTTCAAATGAATTAAACTCTTATTTGCAATGCAAAAAGGTGTTTTTTTATGTGTTGGAGGATTTCTTCTCCTCGAGTAAAGTTAGTGCCGCTATGCCCAAACAGCTTATTTTAGCGTTTCTATGAACAGTGGCACTGTGACTGTGCTCCTGAGTGAAAGAATAGACCACAGCTCCGCAGTTGCTACAAAGCTGTTTTCCCTGTAAGAGAATGTCACTTTATGCAATGTTAAGATAGAAGCTTTCTAAGATAAAAGATATTGGTTTCAAATAACTTATTCAGTTATGTACTATGCAGAAACGCGTTTCTTTAATGTGTTAGTGCTACCATGCCCAAACAGCTTATTTTAGCGTTTCTATGAACAGTGGCACTGTGACAGTGCTCTTGAGTGAAAAAAGAGACCGCAGCTCCGCAGATGCTAAAAAGCTGTTTTCCCTGTAAGAAAATGTCACTTTATGCAATGTTAAGATCAAACCTTTCTAAAATAAAAGATATTGGTTTCAAATGAATTATACTGGTATTTACAATGCAGAAAGGCGTTTCTTTAATGTGGTAGATTGTTTCTGCTCCTCAAGTAATGTTAGTGCTACTATGCCCAAAAACAGCTCATTTTAGCGTTTCTATGCACAGTGGCACTGTGTTAGTGCTCCTGAGTGAAAGAAGAGATCGCAGCTCCACAGATACTGAAAAGCTGTTTTCCCTGTAAGAGAAAGTCTCTTTATGCAATTTTAAGATCAAAGCTAACCAAAATGAAAAAATATTGTTTTCAAATGAAATAAACACTTATTTGCAATGTAAAAAGTCGTTTCTATAAGGTGTTAGTTGATTTCTGCTCCTCGAGTAATGTTAGTGCTACCATGCCCAAACAGCTTATTTTAGCGTTTCTATGAACAGTGGCACTGTGACAGTGCTCCTGAGTGAAAGAAGATACCACAGCTCCGCAGATGCTGACAAGCTGTTTTCCCTGTAAGAGAATGTCACTTTATGCAATGTTAGGAACAAAACTTTGTAAAAGAAAAGATATTGGTTTCAAATGAATTATACTGTCATGTACGATGCAGAAACGCGTTTCTGTAATGTGTTAGTGCTACCATGCCCAAACAGCTTATTTTAGCGTTTCTATGAACAGTGCCACTGTGACAGTGCTCTTGAGTGAAAAAAGAGACCGCAGCTCCACAGATGCTGAAAAGCTGTTTTAACTGTAAGAGAATGTCATTTCATGCAATGTTAAGATCAAAGCTAACCAAAATGAAAAAATATTGTTTTCAAAACAAATAAACACTTATTTGCAATGTAAAAAGTCGTTTCTGTAAGGTGTTAGCTGATTTCTACTCCTCAAGTAAAGGTAGTGCTCCTCTATGCTCAAACAGCTTAAGTCAGCGTTTCTATGAACAGTGGTTCTGTTTCAGTGTTCCTCAGTGAAAGATGAGTCCGCAGATCCACAGGTGTTTAAAAGCTATTTTCCCTGTAAGAGAATGTCAGCTCATGCAATGTTAAGATCAAAGCTTGCCAAAATGAAAGATACTGGTTTCAAATGAAAAAATCTTTCATTTGCAATGCAAAACAGGTGTTTCTTTAATAATTTAGATGATTTCTGCTCCTCGAGTAATGTTAGTGCTACTATGCCCAAACAGCTTCTTTTAGCGTTTCTATGAACAGTGGCACTGTGACAGTGCTCTTGAGTGAAAAAAGAGACCGCAGCTCCGCAGATGCTAAAAAGCTGTTTTCCTTGTAAGAAAATGTCACTTTATGCAATGTTAAGATCAAACCTTTCTAAAATAAAAGATATTGGTTTCAAATGAATTATACTGTTATTTACAATGCAGAAAGGCGTTTCTTTAATGTGGTAGATTGTTTCTGCTCCTCAAGTAATGTTAGTGCTACTATGCCCAAAAACAGCTCATTTTAGCGTTTCTATGCACAGTGGCACTGTGTTAGTGCTCCTGAGTGAAAGAAGAGATCGCAGCTCCACAGATGCTGAAAAGCTGTTTTCCCTGTAAGAGAAAGTCTCTTTATGCAATTTTAAGATCAAAGCTAACCAAAATGAAAAAATATTGTTTTCAAATGAAATAAACACTTATTTGCAATGTAAAAAGTCGTTTCTATAAGGTGTTAGTTGATTTCTGCTCCTCGAGTAATGTTAGTGCTACCATGCCCAAACAGCTTATTTTAGCGTTTCTATGAACAGTGGCACTGTGACAGTGCTCCTGAGTGAAAGAAGATACCACAGCTCCGCAGATGCTGACAAGCTGTTTTCCCTGTAAGAGAATGTCACTTTATGCAATGTTAGGAACAAAACTTTGTAAAAGAAAAGATATTGGTTTCAAATGAATTATACTGTTATGTACGATGCAGAAACGCGTTTCTGTAATGTGTTAGTGCTACCATGCCCAAACAGCTTATTTTAGCGTTTCTATGAACAGTGCCACTGTGACAGTGCTCTTGAGTGAAAAAAGAGACCGCAGCTCCACAGATGCTGAAAAGCTGTTTTAACTGTAAGAGAATGTCATTTCATGCAATGTTAAGATCAAAGCTAACCAAAATGAAAAAATATTGTTTTCAAAACAAATAAACACTTATTTGCAATGTAAAAAGTCGTTTCTGTAAGGTGTTAGTTGATTTCTACTCCTCAAGTAAAGGTAGTGCTCCTCTATGCTCAAACAGCTTAAGTTAGCGTTTCTATGAACAGTGGTTCTGTTTCAGTGTTCCTCAGTGAAAGATGAGTCCGCAGATCCACAGGTGTTTAAAAGCTATTTTCCCTGTAAGAGAATGTCAGCTCATGCAATGTTAAGATCAAAGCTTGCCAAAATGAAAGATACTGGTTTCAAATGAAATAATCTTTCATTTGCAATGCAAAACAGGTGTTTCTTTAATAATTTAGATGATTTCTGCTCCTCGAGTAATGTTAGTGCTACTATGCCCAAACAGCTTCTTTTAGCGTTTCTATGAACAGTGGCACTGTGACAGTGCTCCTGAGTGAAAGAAGAGACCGCAGTTCCGCAGATGCTACAAAGCTGTTTTCCCTGTAAAAGAATGTCACTTTATGCAATGTTAAGATCAAAGCTTTCTAAAATAAAAGATATTGGTTTCAAATGACTTATACAGTTATGTACTATGCAGAAACGCGTTTCTTTAATGTGTTAGTGCTACCATGCCCAAACAGCTTATTTTAGCGTTTCTATGAACAGTGGCACTGTGAGTTTGCTCCTGAGTGAAAGAAGAGCTCGCAGCTCCACAGATGCTGAAAAGCTGTTTTCCCTGTAAGAGAAAGTCTCTTTCTGCAATTTTAAGATCAAAGCTAACCAAAATAAAAAATATTGGTTTCAAATGAAATAAACTCTTATTTACAATGCAGAAAGGCGTTTCTTTAATGTGTTAGATTGTTTCTGCTCCTAAAGTAAAGTTAGTGCTACTATGCTCAGACATCTTATTTTAGTGTTTCTATATACAGTGGCACTGTGTCAGCGCTCCTGAGTGAAAGAAGAGACCGCAGCTCCACAGATGCTGAAAAGCTGTTTTCCCTGTAAGAGAATTTCACTTCATGCAATGTTAAGATCAAAGCTTGCCAAAATGAAAGATATTGGTTTCAAATGAAATGAACTCTTATTTGCAATGCAAAAAGGTGTTTTTTTACGTGTTAGATGATTTCTGCTCCTCGAGTAATGTTAGTGGTACTATGCCCAAAAACATCTTATTTTAGCGTTTCTTTGAACAGTGGCACTGTGACAGTGCTCCTGAGTGAAAGAAGATACCACAGCTCCGCAGATGCAGACAAGCTGTTTTCCCTGTAAGAGAATGTCACTTTATGCAATGTTAAGATCAAAGCTTGCTAAAATAAAAGATATTGGTTTCAAATGAAATAAACTCTTATTTAAAATGCAGAAAGGCGTTTCTTTAATGTGTTAGATTGTTTCTGCTCCTAAAGTACAGTTAATGCTACTATGCTCAGACATCTTATTTTAGTGTTTCTATATACAGTGGCACTGTGTCAGCGCTCCTGAGTCAAAGAAGAGACCGCAGCTCCACAGATGCTACCAAGTTGTTTTCCCTGTAAGAGAATGTCACTTTATGCAATGTTAAGATCAAAGCTTTCTAAAATAACAGATATTGGTTTCAAATGACTTATACAGTTATGTACTATGCAGAAACGTGTTTCTTTAATGTGTTAGTGCTACCATGCCCAAACAGCTTATTTTAGCGTTTCTATGAACAGTGGCACTGTGACAGTGCTCTTGAGTGATAAAAGAGACCGCAGCTACGCAGATGATACAAAGCTGTTTTCCCTGTAAGAAAATGTCACTTTATGCAATGTTAAGATCAAAGCTTTCTAAAATAAAAGATATTGGTTTCAAATGAATTATACTGTTATTTACAATGCAGAAAGGCGTTTCTTTAATGTGGTAGATTGTTTCTGCTCCTCAAGTAATGTTAGTGCTGCTATGCCCAAAAACAGCTTATTTTAGTGTTTCTATGAACAGTGCACTGTGTTAGTGCTCCTGAGTGAAAGAAGAGACCGCAGCTCTACAAATGCTGAAAAGCTGTTTAAACTGTAAGAGAATGTCACTTCATGCAATGTTAAGATCAAAGATTGCCAAAATGAAAGATACTGGTTTCAAATGAAATAATCTTTCATTTGCAATGCAAAAAAGGTATTTCTTTAATAATTTAGATGATTTCTGCTCCTCGAGTAATGTTAGTGCTACTATGCCCAAACAGCTTATTTTAGCGTTTCTATGAACAGTGGCACTGTGACAGTGCTCCTGAGTGAAAGAAGATACCGCAGCTCCGCAGATGCTGAAAAGCTGTTTTCCCTGTAAGAGAATTTCACTTCATGCAATGTTAAGATCAAAGCTTGCCAAAATGAAAGATATTGGTTTCAAATGAAATGAACTATTATTTGCAATGCAAAAAGGTGTTTTTTTATGTGTTAGATGATTTCTGCTCCTCGAGTAATGTTAGTGGTACTATGCCCAAACAGCTTATTTTAGCGTTTCTATGAACAGTGGCACTGTGACAGTGCTCCTGAGTGAAAAAAGAGACCGCAGTTCCACAGATGCTGAAAAGCTGTTTTATCTGTAAGAGAATGTCACTTCATGCAATGTTAAGATCAAAGCTAACCAAAATGAAAAAATATTGTTTTCAAAACAAATAAACACTTATTTGCAATGTAAAAAGTCGTTTCTGTAAGGTGTTAGTTGATTTCTACTCCTCAAGTAAAGGTAGTGCTCCTCTATGCTCAAACAGCTTAAGTTAGCGTTTCTATGAACAGTGGTTCTGTTTCAGTGTTCCTCAGTGAAAGATGAGTCCGCAGATCCACAGGTGTTTAAAAGCTATTTTCCCTGTAAGAGAATGTCAGTTCATGCAATGTTAAGATCAAAGCTTGCCAAAATGAAAGATACTGGTTTCAAATAAAATAATCTTTCATTTGCAATGCAAAACAGGTGTTTCTTTAATAATTTAGAAGATTTCTGCTCCTCGAGTAATGTTAGTGCTACTATGCCCAAACAGCTTATTTTAGCGTTTCTATGAACAGTGGCACTGTGACTTTGCTCCTGAGTGAAAGAAGAGCTCGCAGCTCCACAGATGCTGAAAAGCTTTTTTCCCTGTAAGAGAAAGTCTCTTTATGCAATGTTAAGATCAAAGCTTACCAAAATGAAAGATATTGGTTTCAAATGAAATAATCTTTCATTTGCAATGCAAAAAGGTGTTTCTTTAATAATTTAGATGATTTCTGCTCCTCGAGTAATGTTAGTGCTACTATGCCCAAACAGCTTATTTTAGCGTTTCTATGAACAGTGGCACTGTGACTTTGCTCCTGAGTGAAAGAAGAGCTCGCAGCTCCACAGATGCTGAAAAGCTTTTTTCCCTGTAAGAGAAAGTCTCTTTATGCAATTTTAAGATCAAAGCTAACCAAAATAAAAAATATTGGTTTCAAATGAAATAAACTCTTATTTACAATGCAGAAAGGCGTTTCTTTAATGTGTTAGATTGTTTCTGCTCCTAAAGTAAAGTTAGTGCTACTATGCTCAGACATCTTATTTTAGCGTTTCTATGAACAGTGGCACTGAGACTTTGCTCCTGAGTGAAAGAAGAGCTCGCAGCTTCACAGATGCTGAAAAGCTGTTTTACCTGTAAGAGAAAGTCTCTTTATGCAATTTTAAGATCAAAGCTAACCAAAATGAAAAAATATTGTTTTCAAATGAAAAAAACACTTATTTGCAATGTAAAAAGGCGTTTCTTTAATGTGTTAGATGATATCTGCTCCTCAAATAAATATAGTGCTATATGCACAAATAGCTTATTTTAGCGTTTCTATGAATAGTGGCACTGTGTCAGTGCTCCTGAGTGAAAGAAGAGACCGCAGCTCCACAGATGCTAAAAAGCTGTTTTAACTGTAAGAGAATGTCACATCATGCAATGTTAAGATCAAAGCTTGCCAAAATGAAAGATACTGGTTTCAAATGAAACAATCATTCATTTGCAATGCAAAAAAAGGTGTTTCTTTCATATTTAAGATGATTTCTGCTCCTCGAGTAATGTTAGTGCTACTATGCCCAAACAGCTCATTTTAGCGTTTCTATGCACAGTGGCACTGTGTTAGTGCTCCTGAGTGAAAGAAGAGATCGCAGCTCCACAGATGCTGAAAAGCTGTTTTCCCTGTAAGAGAAAGTCTCTTTATGCAATTTTAAGATCAAAGCTAACCAAAATGAAAAAATATTGTTTTCAAATTAAATAAACACTTATTTGCAATGTAAAAAGTCGTTTCTATAAGGTGTTAGTTGATTTCTGCTCCTCGAGTAATGTTAGTGCTACCATGCCCAAACAGCTTATTTTAGCGTTTCTATGAACAGTGGCACTGCGACAGTGCTCCTGAGTGAAAGAAGATACCACATCTCCGCAGATGCTGACAAGCTGTTTTCCCTGTAAGAGAATGTCACTTTATGCAATGTTAGGAACAAAACTTTGTAAAAGAAAAGATATTGGTTTCAAATGAATTATACTGTTATGTACGATGCAGAAACGCGTTTCTGTAATGTGTTAGTGCTACCATGCCCAAACAGCTTATTTTAGCGTTTCTATGAACAGTGCCACTGTGACAGTGCTCTTGAGTGAAAAAAGAGACCGCAGCTCCACAGATGCTGAAAAGCTGTTTTAATTGTAAGAGAATGTCATTTCATGCAATGTTAAGATCAAAGCTAACCAAAATGAAAAAATATTGTTTTCAAAACAAATAAACACTTATTTGCAATGTAAAAAGTCGTTTCTGTAAGGTGTTAGTTGATTTCTACTCCTCAAGTAAAGGTAGTGCTCCTCTATGCTCAAACAGCTTAAGTTAGCGTTTCTATGAACAGTGGTTCTGTTTCAGTGTTCCTCAGTGAAAGATGAGTGCGCAGATCCACAGGTGTTTAAAAGCTATTTTCCCTGTAAGAGAATGTCAGCTCATGCAATGTTAAGATCAAAGCTTGCCAAAATGAAAGATACTGGTTTCAAATGAAATAATCTTTCATTTGCAATGCAAAACAGGTGTTTCTTTAATAATTTAGATGATTTCTGCTCCTCGAGTAATGTTAGTGCTACTATGCCCAAACAGCTTCTTTTAGCGTTTCTATGAACAGTGGCACTGTGACAGTGCTCCTGAGTGAAAGAAGAGACCGCAGTTCCGCAGATGCTACAAAGCTGTTTTCCCTGTAAAAGAATGTCACTTTATGCAATGTTAAGATCAAAGCTTTCTAAAATAAAAGATATTGGTTTCAAATGACTTATACAGTTATGTATTATGCAGAAACGCGTTTCTTTAATGTGTTAGTGCTACCATGCCCAAACAGCTTATTTTAGCGTTTCTATGAACAGTGGCACTGTGAGTTTGCTCCTGAGTGAAAGAAGAGCTCGCAGCTCCACAGATGCTGAAAAGCTGTTTTCCCTGTAAGAGAAAGTCTCTTTCTGCAATTTTAAGATCAAAGCTAACCAAAATAAAAAATATTGGTTTCAAATGAAATAAACTCTTATTTACAATGCAGAAAGGCGTTTCTTTAATGTGTTAGATTGTTTCTGCTCCTAAAGTAAAGTTAGTGCTACTATGCTCAGACATCTTATTTTAGTGTTTCTATGAACAGTGGCACTGTGTCAGCGCTCCTGAGTGAAAGAAGAGACCGCAGCTCCACAGATGCTGAAAAGCTGTTTTCCCTGTAAGAGAATTTCACTTCATGCAATGTTAAGATCAAAGCTTGCCAAAATGAAAGATATTAGTTTCAAATGAAATGAACTCTTATTTGCAATGCAAAAAGGTGTTTTTTTACGTGTTAGATGATTTCTGCTCCTCGAGTAATGTTAGTGGTACTATGCCCAAAAACATCTTATTTTAGCGTTTCTTTGAACAGTGGCACTGTGACAGTGCTCCTGAGTGAAAGAAGATACCACAGCTCCGCAGATGCAGACAAGCTGTTTTCCCTGTAAGAGAATGTCACTTTATGCAATGTTAAGATCAAAGCTTGCTAAAATAAAAGATATTGGTTTCAAATGAAATAAACTCTTATTTAAAATGCAGAAAGGCGTTTCTTTAATGTGTTAGATTGTTTCTGCTCCTAAAGTACAATTAATGCTACTATGCTCAGACATCTTATTTTAGTGTTTCTATATACAGTGGCACTGTGTCAGCGCTCCTGAGTCAAAGAAGAGACCGCAGCTCCACAGATGCTACCAAGTTGTTTTCCCAGTAAGAGAATGTCACTTTATGCAATGTTAAGATCAAAGCTTTCTAAAATAACAGATATTGCTTTCAAATGACTTATACAGTTATGTACTATGCAGAAACGCGTTTCTTTAATGTGTTAGTGCTACCATGCCCAAACAGCTTATTTTAGCGTTTCTATGAACAGTGGCACTGTGACAGTGCTCTTGAGTGAAAAAAGAGACCGCAGCTACGCAGATGATACAAAGCTGTTTTCCCTGTAAGAAAATGTCACTTTATGCAATGTTAAGATCAAAGCTTTCTAAAATAAAAGATATTGGTTTCAAATGAATTATACTGTTATTTACAATGCAGAAAGGCGTTTCTTTAATGTGGTAGATTGTTTCTGCTCCTCAAGTAATGTTAGTGCTGCTATGCCCAAAAACAGCTTATTTTAGTGTTTCTATGAACAGTGGCACTGTGTTAGTGCTCCTGAGTGAAAGAAGAGACCGCAGCTCTACAAATGCTGAAAAGCTGTTTAAACTGTAAGAGAATGTCACTTCATGCAATGTTAAGATCAAAGATTGCCAAAATGAAAGATACTGGTTT
The DNA here is from genome assembly GCA_039654775.1 of Spinibarbus caldwelli. NCBI lineage: Eukaryota > Metazoa > Chordata > Actinopteri > Cypriniformes > Cyprinidae > Spinibarbus > Spinibarbus caldwelli. The sequence continues at coordinate 32,918,006 of CM077244.1, forward strand.
CAAATGAAATAATCTTTCATTTGCAATGCAAAAAAGGTATTTCTTTAATAATTTAGATGATTTCTGCTCCTCGAGTAATGTTAGTGCTACTATGCCCAAACAGCTTATTTTAGCGTTTCTATGAACAGTGGCACTGTGACAGTGCTCCTGAGTGAAAGAAGATACCGCAGCTCCGCAGATGCTGAAAAGCTGTTTTCCCTGTAAGAGAATTTCACTTCATGCAATGTTAAGATCAAAGCTTGCCAAAATGAAAGATATTGGTTTCAAATGAAATGAACTATTATTTGCAATGCAAAAAGGTGTTTTTTTATGTGTTAGATGATTTCTGCTCCTCGAGTAATGTTAGTGCTACTATGCCCAAACAGCTTATTTTAGCGTTTCTATGAACAGTGGCACTGTGACAGTGCTCCTGAGTGAAAAAAGAGACCGCAGTTCCACAGATGCTGAAAAGCTGTTTTATCTGTAAGAGAATGTCACTTCATGCAATGTTAAGATCAAAGCTAACCAAAATGAAAAAATATTGTTTTCAAAACAAATAAACACTTATTTGCAATGTAAAAAGTCGTTTCTGTAAGGTGTTAGTTGATTTCTACTCCTCAAGTAAAGGTAGTGCTCCTCTATGCTCAAACAGCTTAAGTTAGCGTTTCTATGAACAGTGGTTCTGTTTCAGTGTTCCTCAGTGAAAGATGAGTCCGCAGATCCACAGGTGTTTAAAAGCTATTTTCCCTGTAAGAGAATGTCAGTTCATGCAATCTTAAGATCAAAGCTTGCCAAAATGAAAGATACTGGTTTCAAATAAAATAATCTTTCATTTGCAACGCAAAACAGGTGTTTCTTTAATAATTTAGAAGATTTCTGCTCCTCGAGTAATGTTAGTGCTACTATGCCCAAACAGCTTCTTTTAGCGTTTCTATGAACAGTGGCACTGTGACAGTGCTCCTGAGTGAAAGAAGAGACCGCAGCTCCGCAGATGCTACTAAGCTGTTTTCCCTGTAAGAGAATGTCACTTTATGCAATGTTAATATCAAAGCTTACCAAAATGAAAGATATTGGTTTCAAATGAAATAATCTTTCATTTGCAATGCAAAAAGGTGTTTCTTTAATAATTTAGATGATTTCTGCTCCTCGAGTAATGTTAGTGCTACTATGCCCAAACAGCTTATTTTAGCGTTTCTATGAACAGTGGCACTGTGACTTTGCTCCTGAGTGAAAGAAGAGCTCGCAGCTCCACAGATGCTGAAAAGCTTTTTTCCCTGTAAGAGAAAGTCTCTTTATGCAATTTTAAGATCAAAGCTAACCAAAATAAAAAATATTGGTTTCAAATGAAATAAACTCTTATTTACAATGCAGAAAGGCGTTTCTTTAATGTGTTAGATTGTTTCTGCTCCTAAAGTAAAGTTAGTGCTACTATGCTCAGACATCTTATTTTAGCGTTTCTATGAACAGTGGCACTGAGACTTTGCTCCTGAGTGAAAGAAGAGCTCGCAGCTTCACAGATGCTGAAAAGCTGTTTTACCTGTAAGAGAAAGTCTCTTTATGCAATTTTAAGATCAAAGCTAACCAAAATGAAAAAATATTGTTTTCAAATGAAAAAAACACTTATTTGCAATGTAAAAAGGCGTTTCTTTAATGTGTTAGATGATATCTGCTCCTCAAATAAATATAGTGCTATATGCACAAATAGCTTATTTTAGCGTTTCTATGAATAGTGGCACTGTGTCAGTGCTCCTGAGTGAAAGAAGAGACCGCAGCTCCACAGATGCTAAAAAGCTGTTTTAACTGTAAGAGAATGTCACATCATGCAATGTTAAGATCAAAGCTTGCCAAAATGAAAGATACTGGTTTCAAATGAAACAATCATTCATTTGCAATGCAAAAAAAGGTGTTTCTTTCATATTTAAGATGATTTCTGCTCCTCGAGTAATGTTAGTGCTACTATGCCCAAACAGCTTATTTTAGCGTTTCTATGAACAGTGGCACTGTGACAGTGCTCCTGAGTGAAAGAAGATACCACAGCTCCGCAGATGCTGAAAAGCTGTTTTCCCTGTAAGAGAAAGTCACTTTATGCAATGTTAAGATCAAAGCTTGCTAAAATAAAAGTTATTGGTTTCAAATGAAATAAACTCTTATTTAAAATGCAGAAAGGCGTTTCTTTAATGTGGTAGATTGTTTCTGCTCCTTAAGTAATGTTAGTGCTGCTATGCCCAAAAACAGCTTATTTTAGCGTTTCTATGAACAGTGGCACTGTGTCAGTGCTCCTGAGTGAAAGAAGAGACCGCAGCTCTACAAATGCTGAAAAGCTGTTTAAACTGTAAGAGAATGTCACTTCATGCAATGTTAAGATCAAAGATTGCCAAAATGAAAGATACTGGTTTCAAATGAAATAATCTTTCATTTGCAATGCAAAAAAGGTGTTTCTTTAATAATTTAGATGATTTCTGCTCCTCGAGTAATGTTAGTGCTACTATGCCCAAACAGCTTATTTTAGCGTTTCTATGAACAGTGGCACTGTGACAGTGCTCCTGAGTGAAAGAAGATACCGCAGCTCCGCAGATGCTGAAAAGCTGTTTTCCATGTAAGAGAATGTCACTTTATGCAATGTTAGGAACATAACTTTCTAAAAGAAAAGATATTGGTTTCAAATGAATTATACTGTTATGTACGATGCAGAAACGCGTTTCTGTAATGTGTTAGTGCTACCATGCCCAAACAGCTTATTTTAGCGTTTCTATGAACAGTGGCACTGTGACAGTGCTCCTGAGTGAAAAAAGAGACCGCAGTTCCACAGATGCTGAAAAGCTGTTTTATCTGTAAGAGAATGTCACTTCATGCAATGTTAAGATCAAAGCTAACCAAAATGAAAAAATATTGTTTTCAAAACAAATAAACACTTATTTGCAATGTAAAAAGTCGTTTCTGTAAGGTGTTAGTTGATTTCTACTCCTCAAGTAAAGGTAGTGCTCCTCTATGCTCAAACAGCTTAAGTTAGCGTTTCTATGAACAGTGGTTCTGTTTCAGTGTTCCTCAGTGAAAGATGAGTCCGCAGATCCACAGGTGTTTAAAAGCTATTTTCCCTGTAAGAGAATGTCAGTTCATGCAATCTTAAGATCAAAGCTTGCCAAAATGAAAGATACTGGTTTCAAATAAAATAATCTTTCATTTGCAACGCAAAACAGGTGTTTCTTTAATAATTTAGAAGATTTCTGCTCCTCGAGTAATGTTAGTGCTACTATGCCCAAACAGCTTCTTTTAGCGTTTCTATGAACAGTGGCACTGTGACAGTGCTCCTGAGTGAAAGAAGAGACCGCAGCTCCGCAGATGCTACTAAGCTGTTTTCCCTGTAAGAGAATGTCACTTTATGCAATGTTAATATCAAAGCTTACCAAAATGAAAGATATTGGTTTCAAATGAAATAATCTTTCATTTGCAATGCAAAAAGGTGTTTCTTTAATAATTTAGATGATTTCTGCTCCTCGAGTAATGTTAGTGCTACTATGCCCAAACAGCTTATTTTAGCGTTTCTATGAACAGTGGCACTGTGACTTTGCTCCTGAGTGAAAGAAGAGCTCGCAGCTCCACAGATGCTGAAAAGCTTTTTTCCCTGTAAGAGAAAGTCTCTTTATGCAATTTTAAGATCAAAGCTAACCAAAATAAAAAATATTGGTTTCAAATGAAATAAACTCTTATTTACAATGCAGAAAGGCGTTTCTTTAATGTGTTAGATTGTTTCTGCTCCTAAAGTAAAGTTAGTGCTACTATGCTCAGACATCTTATTTTAGCGTTTCTATGAACAGTGGCACTGAGACTTTGCTCCTGAGTGAAAGAAGAGCTCGCAGCTTCACAGATGCTGAAAAGCTGTTTTACCTGTAAGAGAAAGTCTCTTTATGCAATTTTAAGATCAAAGCTAACCAAAATGAAAAAATATTGTTTTCAAATGAAAAAAACACTTATTTGCAATGTAAAAAGGCGTTTCTTTAATGTGTTAGATGATATCTGCTCCTCAAATAAATATAGTGCTATATGCACAAATAGCTTATTTTAGCGTTTCTATGAATAGTGGCACTGTGTCAGTGCTCCTGAGTGAAAGAAGAGACCGCAGCTCCACAGATGCTAAAAAGCTGTTTTAACTGTAAGAGAATGTCACATCATGCAATGTTAAGATCAAAGCTTGCCAAAATGAAAGATACTGGTTTCAAATGAAACAATCATTCATTTGCAATGCAAAAAAAGGTGTTTCTTTCATATTTAAGATGATTTCTGCTCCTCGAGTAATGTTAGTGCTACTATGCCCAAACAGCTTATTTTAGCGTTTCTATGAACAGTGGCACTGTGACAGTGCTCCTGAGTGAAAGAAGATACCACAGCTCCGCAGATGCTGAAAAGCTGTTTTCCCTGTAAGAGAAAGTCACTTTATGCAATGTTAAGATCAAAGCTTGCTAAAATAAAAGTTATTGGTTTCAAATGAAATAAACTCTTATTTAAAATGCAGAAAGGCGTTTCTTTAATGTGGTAGATTGTTTCTGCTCCTTAAGTAATGTTAGTGCTGCTATGCCCAAAAACAGCTTATTTTAGCGTTTCTATGAACAGTGGCACTGTGTCAGTGCTCCTGAGTGAAAGAAGAGACCGCAGCTCTACAAATGCTGAAAAGCTGTTTAAACTGTAAGAGAATGTCACTTCATGCAATGTTAAGATCAAAGATTGCCAAAATGAAAGATACTGGTTTCAAATGAAATAATCTTTCATTTGCAATGCAAAAAAGGTGTTTCTTTAATAATTTAGATGATTTCTGCTCCTCGAGTAATGTTAGTGCTACTATGCCCAAACAGCTTATTTTAGCGTTTCTATGAACAGTGGCACTGTGACAGTGCTCCTGAGTGAAAGAAGATACCGCAGCTCCGCAGATGCTGAAAAGCTGTTTTCCATGTAAGAGAATGTCACTTTATGCAATGTTAGGAACATAACTTTCTAAAAGAAAAGATATTGGTTTCAAATGAATTATACTGTTATGTACGATGCAGAAACGCGTTTCTGTAATGTGTTAGTGCTACCATGCCCAAACAGCTTATTTTAGCGTTTCTATGAACAGTGGCACTGTGACAGTGCTCCTGAGTGAAAAAAGAGACCGCAGTTCCACAGATGCTGAAAAGCTGTTTTATCTGTAAGAGAATGTCACTTCATGCAATGTTAAGATCAAAGCTAACCAAAATGAAAAAATATTGTTTCAAAACAAATAAACACTTATTTGCAATGTAAAAAGTCGTTTCTGTAAGGTGTTAGTTGATTTCTACTCCTCAAGTAAAGGTAGTGCTCCTCTATGCTCAAACAGCTTAAGTTAGCGTTTCTATGAACAGTGGTTCTGTTTCAGTGTTCCTCAGTGAAAGATGAGTCCGCAGATCCACAGGTGTTTAAAAGCTATTTTCCCTGTAAGAGAATGTCAGTTCATGCAATCTTAAGATCAAAGCTTGCCAAAATGAAAGATACTGGTTTCAAATAAAATAATCTTTCATTTGCAACGCAAAACAGGTGTTTCTTTAATAATTTAGAAGATTTCTGCTCCTCGAGTAATGTTAGTGCTACTATGCCCAAACAGCTTCTTTAGCGTTTCTATGAACAGTGGCACTGTGACAGTGCTCCTGAGTGAAAGAAGAGACCGCAGCTCCGCAGATGCTACTAAGCTGTTTTCCCTGTAAGAGAATGTCACTTTATGCAATGTTAATATCAAAGCTTACCAAAATGAAAGATATTGGTTTCAAATGAAATAATCTTTCATTTGCAATGCAAAAAGGTGTTTCTTTAATAATTTAGATGATTTCTGCTCCTCGAGTAATGTTAGTGCTACTATGCCCAAACAGCTTATTTTAGCGTTTCTATGAACAGTGGCACTGTGACTTTGCTCCTGAGTGAAAGAAGAGCTCGCAGCTCCACAGATGCTGAAAAGCTTTTTTCCCTGTAAGAGAAAGTCTCTTTATGCAATTTTAAGATCAAAGCTAACCAAAATAAAAAATATTGGTTTCAAATGAAATAAACTCTTATTTACAATGCAGAAAGGCGTTTCTTTAATGTGTTAGATTGTTTCTGCTCCTAAAGTAAAGTTAGTGCTACTATGCTCAGACATCTTATTTTAGCGTTTCTATGAACAGTGGCACTGAGACTTTGCTCCTGAGTGAAAGAAGAGCTCGCAGCTTCACAGATGCTGAAAAGCTGTTTTACCTGTAAGAGAAAGTCTCTTTATGCAATTTAAGATCAAAGCTAACCAAAATGAAAAAATATTGTTTTCAAATGAAAAAAACACTTATTTGCAATGTAAAAAGGCGTTTCTTTAATGTGTTAGATGATATCTGCTCCTCAAATAAATATAGTGCTATATGCACAAATAGCTTATTTTAGCGTTTCTATGAATAGTGGCACTGTGTCAGTGCTCCTGAGTGAAAGAAGAGACCGCAGCTCCACAGATGCTAAAAAGCTGTTTTAACTGTAAGAGAATGTCACATCATGCAATGTTAAGATCAAAGCTTGCCAAAATGAAAGATACTGGTTTCAAATGAAACAATCATTCATTTGCAATGCAAAAAAAGGTGTTTCTTTCATATTTAAGATGATTTCTGCTCCTCGAGTAATGTTAGTGCTACTATGCCCAAACAGCTTATTTTAGCGTTTCTATGAACAGTGGCACTGTGACAGTGCTCCTGAGTGAAAGAAGATACCACAGCTCCGCAGATGCTGAAAAGCTGTTTTCCCTGTAAGAGAAAGTCACTTTATGCAATGTTAAGATCAAAGCTTGCTAAAATAAAAGTTATTGGTTTCAAATGAAATAAACTCTTATTTAAAATGCAGAAAGGCGTTTCTTTAATGTGGTAGATTGTTTCTGCTCCTTAAGTAATGTTAGTGCTGCTATGCCCAAAAACAGCTTATTTTAGCGTTTCTATGAACAGTGGCACTGTGTCAGTGCTCCTGAGTGAAAGAAGAGACCGCAGCTCTACAAATGCTGAAAAGCTGTTTAAACTGTAAGAGAATGTCACTTCATGCAATGTTAAGATCAAAGATTGCCAAAATGAAAGATACTGGTTTCAAATGAAATAATCTTTCATTTGCAATGCAAAAAAGGTGTTTCTTTAATAATTTAGATGATTTCTGCTCCTCGAGTAATGTTAGTGCTACTATGCCCAAACAGCTTATTTTAGCGTTTCTATGAACAGTGGCACTGTGACAGTGCTCCTGAGTGAAAGAAGATACCGCAGCTCCGCAGATGCTGAAAAGCTGTTTTCCATGTAAGAGAATGTCACTTTATGCAATGTTAGGAACATAACTTTCTAAAAGAAAAGATATTGGTTTCAAATGAATTATACTGTTATGTACGATGCAGAAACGCGTTTCTGTAATGTGTTAGTGCTACCATGCCCAAACAGCTTATTTTAGCGTTTCTATGAACAGTGCCACTGTGACAGTGCTCTTGAGTGAAAAAAGAGACCGCAGCTCCACAGATGCTGAAAAGCTGTTTTATCTGTAAGAGAATGTCACTTCATGCAATGTTAAGATCAAAGCTAACCAAAATGAAAAAATATTGTTTTCAAAACAAATAAACACTTATTTGCAATGTAAAAAGTCGTTTCTCTAAGGTGTTGGTTGATTTCTACTCCTCAAGTAAAGGTAGTGCTCCTCTATGCTCAAACAGCTTAAGTTAGCGTTTCTATGAACAGTGGTTCTGTTTCAGTGTTCCTCAGTGAAAGATGAGTCCGCAGATCCACAGGTGTTTAAAAGCTATTTTCCCTGTAAGAGAATGTCAGTTCATGCAATGTTAAGATCAAAGCTTGCCAAAAGGAAAGATACTGGTTTCAAATGAAATAATCTTTCATTTGCAATGCAAAACAGGTGTTTCTTTAATAATTTAGATGATTTCTGCTCCTCGAGTAATGTTAGTGCTACTATGCCCAAACAGCTTCTTTTAGCGTTTCTATGAACAGTGGCACTGTGACAGTGCTCCTGAGTGAAAGAAGAGACCGCAGCTCCGCAGATGCTACAAAGCTGTTTTCCCTGTAAGAGAATGTCACTTTATGCAATGTTAAGATCAAAGCTTACCAAAATGAAAGATATTGGTTTCAAATGAAATAATCTTTCATTTGCAATTCAAAAAGGTGTTTCTTTAATAATTTAGATGATTTCTGCTCCTCGAGTAATGTTAGTGCTACTATGCCCAAACAGCTTATTTTAGCGTTTCTATGAACAGTGGCACTGTGACTTTGCTCCTGAGTGAAAGAAGAGCTCGCAGCTCCACAGATGCTGAAAAGCTTTTTTCCCTGTAAGAGAAAGTCTCTTTATGCAATTTTAAGATCAAAGCTAACCAAAATAAAAAATATTGGTTTCAAATGAAATAAACTCTTATTTACAATGCAGAAAGGCGTTTCTTTAATGTGTTAGATTGTTTCTGCTCCTAAAGTAAAGTTAGTGCTACTATGCTCAGACATCTTATTTTAGCGTTTCTATGAACAGTGGCACTGTGACTTTGCTGCTGAGTGAAAGAAGAGCTCGCAGCTTCACAGATGCTGAAAAGCTGTTTTACCTGTAAGAGAAAGTCTCTTCATGCAATTTTAAGATCAAAGCTAACCAAAATGAAAAAATATTGTTTTCAAATGAAAAAAAACACTTATTTGCAATGTAAAAAGGCGTTTCTTTAATGTGTTAGATGATATCTGCTCCTCAAATAAATATAGTGCTATATGCACAAATAGCTTATTTTAGCGTTTCTATGAATAGTGGCACTGTGTCAGTGCTCCTGAGTGAAAGAAGAGACCGCAGCTCCACAGATGCTAAAAAGCTGTTTTAACTGTAAGAGAATGTCACTTCATGCAATGTTAAAATCAAAGCTTGCCAAAATGAAAGATACTGGTTTCAAATGAAACAATCTTTCATTTGCAATGCAAAAAAAGGTGTTTCTTTCATATTTAAGATGATTTCTGCTCCTCGAGTAATGTTAGTGCTACTATGCCCAAACAGCTTATTTTAGCGTTTCTATGAACAGTGGCACTGTGACAGTGCTCCTGAGTGAAAGAAGATACCACAGCTCCGCAGATGCTGAAAAGCTGTTTTCCCTGTAAGAGAAAGTCACTTTATGCAATGTTAAGATCAAAGCTTGCTAAAATAAAAGATATTGGTTTCAAATGAAATAAACTCTTATTTAAAATGCAGAAAGGCGTTTCTTTAATGTGTTAGATTGTTTCTGCTCCTAAAGTACAGTTAGTGCTACTATGCTCAGACATCTTATTTTAGTGTTTCTATATACAGTGGCACTGTGTCAGCGCTCCTGAGTCAAAGAAGAGACCGTAGCTCCACAGATGCTACAAAGCTGTTTTCCCTGTAAGACAATGTCACTTTATGCAATGTTAAGATCAAAGCTTTCTAAAATAAAAGACATTGGTTTCAAATGAATTATACAGTTATGTACTATGCAGAAACGCGTTTCTTTAATTTGTTAGTGCTACCATGCCCAAACAGCTTATTTTAGCGTTTCTATGAACAGTGGCACTGTGACAGTGCTCCTGAGTGAAAAAAGAGACCGCAGCTCCACAGATGCTGAAAAGCTGTTTTATCTGTAAGAGAATGTCACTTCATGCAATGTTAAGATCAAAGCTAACCAAAATGAAAAAATATTGTTTTCAAAACAAATAAACACTTATTTGCAATGTAAAAAGTCGTTTCTGTAAGGTGTTAGTTGATTTCTACTCCTCAAGTAAAGGTAGTGCTCCTCTATGCTCAAACAGCTTAAGTTAGCGTTTCTATGAACAGTGGTTCTGTTTCAGTGTTCCTCAGTGAAAGATGAGTCCGCAGATCCACAGGTGTTTAAAAGCTATTTTCCCTGTAAGAGAATGTCAGTTCATGCAATGTTAAGATCAAAGCTTGCCAAAATGAAAGATACTGGTTTCAAATAAAATAATCTTTCATTTGCAATGCAAAACAGGTGTTTCTTTAATAATTTAGAAGATTTCTGCTCCTCGAGTAATGTTAGTGCTACTATGCCCAAACAGCTTCTTTTAGCGTTTCTATGAACAGTGGCACTGTGACAGTGCTCCTGAGTGAAAGAAGAGACCGCAGCTCCGCAGATGCTACAAAGCTGTTTTCCCTGTAAGAGAATGTCACTTTATGCAATGTTAAGATCAAAGCTTACCAAAATGAAATATATTGGTTTCAAATGAAATAATCTTTCATTTGCAATGCAAAAAGGTGTTTCTTTAATAATTTAGATGATTTCTGCTCCTCGAGTAATGTTAGTGCTACTATGCCCAAACAGCTTATTTTAGCGTTTCTATGAACAGTGGCACTGTGACAGTGCTCTTGAGTGAAAAAAGAGACCGCAGCTCCACAGATGCTGAAAAGCTGTTTTATCTGTAAGAGAATGTCACTTCATGCAATGTTAAGATCAAAGCTAACCAAAATGAAAAAATATTGTTTTCAAAACAAATAAACACTTATTTGCAATGTAAAAAGTCGTTTCTGTAAGGTGTTAGTTGATTTCTACTCCTCAAGTAAAGGTAGTGCTCCTCTATGCTCAAACAGCTTAACTTAGCGTTTCTATGAACAGTGGTTCTGTTTCAGTGTTCCTCAGTGAAAGATGAGTCCGCAGATCCACAGGTGTTTAAAAGCTGTTTTAACTGTAAGAGAATGTCACTTCATGCAATGTTAAGATCAAAGCTTGCCAAAATGAAAGATACTGGTTTCAAATGAAACAATCTTTCATTTGCAATGCAAAAAAAGGTGTTTCTTTCATATTTAAGATGATTTCTGCTCCTCGAGTAATGTTAGTGCTACTATGCCCAAACAGCTTATTTTAGCGTTTCTATGAACAGTGGCACTGTGACAGTGCTCCTGAGTGAAAGAAGAGACCGCAGCTCCGCAGATGCTGAAAAGCTGTTTTCCCTGTAAGAGAAAGTCACTTTATGCAATGTTAAGATGAAAGCTTGCTAAAATAAAAGATATTGGTTTCAAATGAATTAAACTCTTATTTGCAATGCAAAAAGGTGTTTTTTTATGTGTTGGAGGATTTCTTCTCCTCGAGTAAAGTTAGTGCTGCTATGCCCAAACAGCTTATTTTAGCGTTTCTATGAACAGTGGCACTGTGACTGTGCTCCTGAGTGAAAGAATAGACCACAGCTCCACAGATGCTAAAAAGCTGTTTTCCCTGTAAGAGAATGTCACTTTATGCAATGTTAAGATCAAACCTTTCTAAGATAAAAGATATTGGTTTCAAATAACTTATACAGTTATGTACTATGCAGAAACGCGTTTCTTTAATGTGTTAGTGCTACCATGCCCAAACAGCTTATTTTAGCGTTTCTATGAACAGTGGCACTGTGACAGTGCTCTTGAGTGAAAAAAGAGACCGCAGCTCCGCAGATGCTACAAAGCTGTTTTCCCTGTAAGAAAATGTCACTTTATGCAATGTTAAGATCAAAGCTTTCTAAAATAAAAGATATTGGTTTCAAATGAATTATACTGTTATTTACAATGCAGAAAGGCGTTTCTTTAATGTAGTAGATTGTTTCTGCTCCTCAAGTAATGTTAGTGCTGCTATGCCCAAAAGCAGCTTATTTTAGCGTTTCTATGAACAGTGGCACTGTGTTAGTGCTCCTGAGTGAAAGAAGAGACCGCAGCTCTACAAATGCTGAAAAGCTGTTTAAACTGTAAGAGAATGTCACTTCATGCAATGTTAAGATCAAAGATTGCCAAAATGAAAGATACTGGTTTCAAATGAAATAATCTTTCATTTGCAATGCAAAAAGGTGTTTTTTTATGTGTTAGATGATTTCTGCTCCTCGAGTAATGTTAGTGCTACTATGCCCAAACAGCTTATTTTAGCGTTTCTATGAACAGTGGCACTGTGACAGTGCTCCTGAGTGAAAGAAGATACCGCAGCTCCGCAGATGCTGAAAAGCTGTTTTCCCTGTAAGAGAATTTCACTTCATGCAATGTTAACATCAAAGCTTGCCAAAATTAAAGATATTGGTTTCAAATGAAATGAACTATTATTTGCAATGCAAAAAGGTGTTTTTTTATGTGTTAGATGATTTCTGCTCCTCGAGTAATGTTAGTGCTACTATGCCCAAAAACAGCTTATTTTAGCGTTTCTATGAATAGTTGCACTGTATCAGTGCTCCTGAGTGAAAGAAGAGACCACAGCTCTACAAATGCTGAAAAGCTGTTTTAACTGTAAGAGAGTCACTCATGCAATGTTAAGATCAAAGCTTGCCAAAATGAAAGATACTGGTTTCAAATGAAATAATCTTTCATTTGCAATGCAAAAAAGGTGTTTCTTTAATAATTTAGATGATTTCTGCTCCTCGAGTAATGTTAGTGCTACTATGCCCAAACAGCTTATTTTAGCGTTTCTATGAACAGTGGCACTGTGACAGTGCTCCTGAGTGAAAGAAGATACCGCAGCTCCGCAGATGCTGAAAAGCTGTTTTCCCTGTAAGAGAATGTCACTTTATGCAATGTTAGGAACAAAACTTTCTAAAAGAAAGATCATTGGTTTCAATGAATTATACTGTTATGTACGATGCAGAAACGCGTTTCTGTATGTGTTAGTGCTACCATGCCCAATACAGCTTATTTTAGCGTTTCTATGAACAGTGCCACTGTGACAGTGCTCTTGAGTGAAAAAAGAGACCGCAGCTCCGCAGATGCTACAAAGCTGTTTTCCCTGTAAGAAAATGTCACTTTATGCAATGTTAAGATCAAAGCTTTCTAAAATAAAAGATATTGGTTTCAAATGAATTAATACTGTTATTTACAATGCAGAAAGGCGTTTCTTTAATGTGGTAAGATTGTTTCTGTTCCTCAAGTAATGTTAGTGCTGCTATGCCCAAAAACAGCTTATTTTAGCGTTTCTATGGACAGTGGCACTGTGTTAGTGCTCCTGAGTGAAAGAAGAGACCGCAGCTCTACAAATGCTGAAAAGCTGTTTAAAACTGTAAGAGAATGTCACTTCATGCAATGTTAAGATCAAAGATTGCCAAAATGAAAGATACTGGTTTCAAATGAAATAATCTTTCATTTGCAATGCAAAAAAGGTGTTTATTTAATAATTTAGATGATTTCTGCTCCTCGAGTAATGTTAGTGCTACTATGCCCAAACAGCTTATTTTACGTTTCTATGAACAGTGGCACTGTGACAGTGCTCCTGAGTGAAAGAAGATACCGCAGCTCCGCAGATGCTGAAAAGCTGTTTTCCCTGTAAGAGAAAGTCACTTAATGCAATGTTAAGATCAAAGCTTGCTAAAATAAAAGCTATTGGTTTCAAATGAATTAAACTGTTATTTGCAATGCAAAAAGGTTTTTTTTTTATTTGTTAGATTGTTTCTGCTCCTAAAGTAAAGTTAGTGCTACTATGCTCAGACATCTTATTTTAGTGTTTCTATATACAGTGGCACTGTGTCAGCGCTCCTGAGTCAAAGAAGAGACCGCAGCTCCACAGATGCTGAAAAGCTGTTTTAACTGTAAGAGAGTCACTTCATGCAATGTTAAGATCAAAACTTGCCAAAATGAAAGATATTGTTTTCAAATGAAATGAACTCTTATTTGCAATGCAAAAAGGTGTTTTTTTATGTGTTAGATGATTTCTGCTCCTCGAGTAATGTTAGTGCTACTATGCCCAAAAACAGCTTATTTTAGCGTTTCTATGAATAGTTGCACTGTATCAGTGCTCCTGAGTGAAAGAAGGGACCGCAGCTCTACAAATGCTGAAAAGCTGTTTTAACTGTAAGAGAGTCACTTCATGCAATGTTAAGATCAAAGCTTGCCAAAATGAAAGATACTGGTTTCAAATGAAATAATCTTTCATTTGCAATGCAAAAAAGGTGTTTCTTTAATAATTTAGATGATTTCTGCTCCTCGAGTAATGTTAGTGCTACTATGCCCAAACAGCTTATTTTAGCGTTTCTATGAACAGTGGCACTGTGACAGTACTCCTGAGTGAAAGAAGATACCGCAGCTCCGCAGATGCTGAAAAGCTGTTTTCCCTGTAAGAGAATGTCACTTTATGCAATGTTAGGAACAAAACTTTCTAAAAGAAAAGATATTGGTTTCAAATGAATTATACTGTTATGTACGATGCAGAAACGCGTTTCTGTAATGTGTTAGTGCTACCATGCCCAAAGAGCTTATTTTAGCGTTTCTATGAACAGTGCCACTGTGACAGTGCTCTTGAGTGAAAAAAGAGACCGCAGCTCCACAGATGCTGAAAAGCTGTTTTAACTGTAAGAGAATGTCACTTCATGCAATGTTAAGATCAAAGCTAACCAAAATGAAAAAATATTGTTTTCAAAACAAATAAACACTTATTTGCAATGTAAAAAGTCGTTTCTGTAAGGTGTTAGTTGATTTCTACTCCTCAAGTAAAGGTAGTGCTCCTCTATGCTCAAACAGCTTAAGTTAGCGTTTCTATGAACAGTGGTTCTGTTTCAGTGTTCCTCAGTGAAAGATGTGTCCGCAGATCCACAGGTGTTTAAAAGCTATTTTCCCTGTAAGAGAATGTCAGTTCATGCAATGTTAAGATCCAAGCTTGCCAAAATGAAAGATACTGGTTTCAAATGAAATAATCTTTCATTTGCAATGCAAAACAGGTGTTTTCTTTAATAATTTAGATGATTTCTGCTCCTCGAGTAATGTTAGTGCTACTATGCCCAAACAGCTTCTTTTAGCGTTTCTATGAACAGTGGCACTGTGACAGTGCTCCTGAGTGAAAGAAGAGACCGCAGCTCCGCAGATGCTACAAAGCTGTTTTCCCTGTAAGAGAATGTCACTTTATGCAATGTTAAGATCAAAGCTTTCTAAAATAAAAGATATTGGTTTCAAATGACTTATACAGTTATGTACTATGCAGAAACGCGTTTCTTTAATGTGTTAGTGCTACCATGCCCAATCAGCTTATTTTAGCGTTTCTATGAACAGTGGCACTGTGACAGTGCTCTTGAGTGAAAGAAGAGACGGCAGCTCCACAGATGCTGAAAAGCTGTTTTAACTGTAAGAGAAAGTCTCTTTATGCAATTTTAAGATCAAAGCTAACCAAAATAAAATATATTGGTTTCAAATGAAATAAACTCTTATTTACAATGCAGAAAGGCGTTTCTTTAATCTGTTAGATTGTTTCTGCTCCTAAAGTAAAGTTAGTGCTACTATGCTTAGACATCTTATTTTAGCGTTTCTTTGAACAGTGGCACTGTGACAGTGCTCCTGAGTGAATGAAGATACCACAGCTCCGCAGATGCTGACAAGCTGTTTTCCCTGTAAGAGAATGTCACTTTATGCAATGTTAAGATCAAAGCTTGCTAAAATAAAAGATATTGGTTTCAAATGAAATAAACTCTTATTTAAAATGCAGAAAGGCGTTTCTTTAATGTGTTAGATTGTTCTGCTCCTAAAGTACAGTTAGTGCTACTATGCTCAGACATCTTATTTTAGTGTTTCTATATACAGTGGCACTGTGTCAGCGCTCCTGAGTCAAAGAAGAGACCGCAGCTCCACAGATGCTGACAAGCTGTTTTCCCTGTAAGAGAATGTCACTTCATGCAATGTTAAGATCAAAGCTTGCTAAATAAAAGATATTGGTTTCAAATGAAATAAACTCTTATTTAAAATGCAGAAAGGCGTTTCTTTAATGTGTTAGATTGTTTCTGCTCCTCAAGTAATGTTAGTGCTGCTATGCCCAAAAACAGCTTATTTTAGCGTTTCTATGGACAGTGGCACTGTGTTAGTGCTCCTGAGTGAAAGAAGAGACCGCAGCTCTACAAATGCTGAAAAGCTGTTTAAACTGTAAGAGAATGTCACTTCATGCAATGTTAAGATCAAAGATTGCCAAAATGAAAGATATTGGTTTCAAATGAAATGAAACTTTTATTTGCAATGCAAAAAGGTGTTTTTTTACGTGTTAGATGATTTCTGGTCCTCGAGTAATGTTAGTGCTACTATGCCCAAAAACATCTTATTTTAGCGTTTCTATGAACAGTGGCACTGTGACAGTGCTCTTGAGTGAAAGAAGATACCACAGCTCCGCAGATGCTGAGAAGCTGTTTTCCCTGTAAGAGAATGTCACTTTATGCAATGTTAAGATCAAAGCTTGCTAAAATAAAAGCTATTGGTTTCAAATGAATTAAACTCTTATTTGCAATGCAAAAAGGTTTTTTTTTTATTTGTTAGATTGTTTCTGCTCCTAAAGTAAAGTTAGTGCTACTATGCTCAGACATCTTATTTAGTGTTTCTATATACAGTGGCACTGTGTCAGCGCTCCTGAGTCAAAGAAGAGACGGCAGCTCCACAGATGCTGAAAAGCTGTTTCCCTGTAAGAGAATTCACTTCATGCAATGTAAAGATCAAAGCTTGCCAAAATGAAAGATATTGGTTTCAGATGAAATGAACTCTTATTTGCAATGCAATAAGGTGTTTTTTTTATGTGTTAGATGATTTCTGCTCCTCGAGTAATGTTAGTGCTACTATGCCCAAAAACAGCTTATTTTAGCGTTTCTATGAATAGTTGCACTGTATCAGTGCTCCTGAGTGAAAGAAGAGACCGCAGCTCTACAAATGCTGAAAAGCTGTTTTAACTGTAAGAGAGTCACTTCATGCAATGTTAGGATCAAAGCTTGCCAAAATGAAAGATACTGGTTTCAAATGAAATAATCTTTCATTTGCAATGCAAAAAAGGTGTTTCTTAATAATTTAGATGATTTCTGCTCCTCGAGTAATGTTAGTGCTACTATGCCCAAACAGCTTATTTTAGCGTTTCTATGAACAGTGGCACTGTGACAGTGCTCCTGAGTGAAAGAAGATACCGCAGCTCCGCAGATGCTGAAAAGCTGTTTTCCCTGTAAGAGAATGTCACTTTATGCAATGTTAGGAACAAAACTTTCTAAAAGAAAAGATATTGGTTTCAAATGAATTATACTGTTATGTACGATGCAGAAACGCGTTTCTGTAATGTGTTAGTGCTACCATGCCCAAACAGCTTATTTTAGCGTTTCTATGAACAGTGCCAATGTGACAGTGCTCTTGAGTGAAAAAAGAGACCGCAGCTCCACAGATGCTGAAAAGCTGTTTTAACTGTAAGAGAATGTCACTTCATGCAATGTTAAGATCAAAGCTAACAAAATGAAAAAATATTGTTTTCAGAACAAAATAAACACTTATTTGCAATGTAAAAAGTCGTTTCTGTAAGGTGTTAGTTGATTTCTACTCCTCAAGTAAAGGTAGTGCTCCTCTATGCTCAAACAGCTTAAGTTAAAGTTTCTATGAACAGTGGTCTGTTTCAATGTTCCTCAGTGAAAGATGTGTCCGCAGATCCACAGGTGTTTAAAAGCTATTTTCCCTGTAA
Organism: Spinibarbus caldwelli; assembly: GCA_039654775.1. Classification (NCBI taxonomy): domain Eukaryota; kingdom Metazoa; phylum Chordata; class Actinopteri; order Cypriniformes; family Cyprinidae; genus Spinibarbus; species Spinibarbus caldwelli. The sequence goes on from CM077244.1 coordinate 32,935,362, forward strand.
GAGAATGTCAGTTCATGCAATGTTAAGATCAAAGCTTGCCAAAATGAAAGATACTGGTTTCAAATGAAATAATCTTTCATTTGCAATGCAAAACAGGTGTTTCTTTAATAATTTAGATGATTTCTGCTCCTCGAGTAATGTTAGTGCTACTATGCCAAAACAGCTTCTTTTAGCGTTTCTATGAACAGTGGCACTGTGACAGTGCTCCTGAGTGAAAGAAGAGACCGCAGCTCCGCAGATGCTACAAAGCTGTTTTCCCTGTAAGAGAATGTCACTTTATGCAATGTTAAGATCAAAGCTTTCTAAAATAAAAGATATTGGTTTCAAATGACTTATACAGTTATGTACTATGCAGAAACGCGTTTCTTTAATGTGTTAGTGCTACCATGCCCAATCAGCTTATTTTAACGTTCTCTATGAACAGTGGCACTGTGACAGTGCTCTTGAGTGAAGAAGAGACGCAGCTCCACAGATGCTGAAAAGCTGTTTTCCCTGTAAGAGAAAGTCTCTTTATGCAATTTTAAGATCAAAGCTTGCCAAAATGAAAGAATACTGGTTTCAAATGAAATAATCTTTCATTTGCAATGCAAAAAAAAGTGTGTCTTTAATAATTTAGATGATTTTTGCTCCTCGACTAATGTTAGTGCTACTATGCCAAACAGCTTATTTTAGCGTTTCTATGAACAGTGGCACTGTGACAGTGCTCCTGAGTGAAAGAAGAGACCGCAGCTCCGCAGATGCTACAAAGCTGTTTTCCCTGTAAGAGAATGTCACTTTATGCAATGTTAAGATCAAAGCTTTCTAAAATAATAGATATTGGTTTCAAATGAATTATACTGTTATTTACAATGCAGAAAGGCATTTTTTTAATGTGTTAGATGATATCTGCACCTCAAGTAATGTTAGTGCCACTATGCCCAAAAACAGCTTATTTTAGCGTTTCTATGCACAGTGGCACTGTGTTAGTGCTCTTGAGTGAAAGAAGAGATCGCAGCTCCACAGATGCTGAAAAGCTGTTTTCCCTGTAAGAGAATGTCACTTCATGCAAAATTAAGATCATAGCTTGCCAAAATGAAAGATATTGGTTTCAAATGAAATAAACTCTTATTTACAATGCAGAAAATCATTTCTTTAATGTGTTAGATGATATCTGCTCCTGAAGTAAAGCTGGTGCTGCTATGCCCACACAGCTTCTTTTGGCGTTTCTATGAATAGTTGCACTGAGTCAGTGCTCCTGAGTGAAAGAAGAGACCGCAGCTCCACAGATGCTGAAAAGCTGTTTTAACTATAAGAGAATGTCACTTCATGCAATGTTAAGATCAAAGCTTGCCAAAATGAAAGATACTGGTTTCAAATGAAATAATCTTTCATTTGCAATGCAAAAAAGGTGTTTCTTTAATAATTTAGATGATTTTTGCTCCTCGAGTAATGTTATTGCTACTATGCCCAAACAGCTTATTTTAGCGTTTCTATGAACAGTGGCACTGTGACAGTACTCCTGAGTGAAAGAAGATACCGCAGCTCCGCAGATGCAGAAAAGCTGTTTTCCCTGTAAGAGAAAGTCTCTTTATGCAACTGTAAGATCACAGCTTGCTAAAATAAAAGATATTGGTTTCAAATGAATTAAACTCTTATTTGCAATGCAAAAAGGTGTTTTTTTTTATGTGTTGGAGGATTTCTGCTCCTCGAGTAAAGGTAGTGCTCCTCTATGCTCAAACAGCTTAAGTTAGCGTTTCTATGAACAGTGGCACTGTTTCAGTGTTCCTAAGTGAAAGATGAGTCCGCAGATCCACAGATGTTTAAAAGCTATTTTCCCTGTAAGAGAATGTCAGTTCATGCAATGTTAAGATCAAAGCTTGCCAAAATGAAAGAGATTGGTTTCAAATGAAATAAACTCTGATTTACAATGCAGAAAGTCGTTTCTGTAATGTGTTAGATGATATCTACTCCTCAAATAAATTTAGTGCTATATGCACAAATAGCTTATTTTAGCGTTTCTATGAATAGTGGCACTGTGTCAGTGCTACTGAGTGAAAGAAGAGACCACAACTCAAAAGATACTGAAAAGCTGTTTTCCCTGTAAGAGAATGTTGCTTTACGCAATGTTAAGATCAAAGCTAACTAAAATGAAAAATATTGGTTTCAAATTAAATAAACTCTTATTTACAATGCAGAAAATCATTTCTTTAATGTGTTAGATGATATCTGCTCCTGATGTAAAACTGGTGCTACTATGCCCACACAGCTTATTTTGGCGTTTCTATGAATAGTTGCACTGTCAGTGCTCCTGAGTGAAAGAAGAGACCGCAGCCCCACAGATGCTGAAAAGCTGTTTTAACTGTAAGAGAATGTCACTTCATGCAATGTTAAGATCAAAGCTTGCCAAAATGAAAGATACTGGTTTCAAATGAAATAATCTTTCACTTGCAATGCAAAAAAGGTGTTTCTTTAATAATTTAGATGATTTCTACTCCTCAAGTAATGTTAGTGCTACTATGCCCAAATAGCTTATTTTAGCGTTTCTATGAACAGTGGCACTGTGACAGTGCTCCTGAGTGAAAGAAGAGACCGCAGCTCCGCAGATGCTACAAAGCTGTTTTCCCTGTAAGAGAATGTCACTTTATGCAATGTTAAGATCAAAGCTTTCTAAAAGAAATGATATTGGTTTCAAATTAATTATACAGTTATGTACGATGCAGAAACGCGATTCTTTAATGTATTGGTGCTACCATGCCTAAACAGCTTATTTTAGCGTTTCTATGAACAGTGGCACTGTGACAGTGCTCCTGAGTGAAAGAAGAGACCGCAGCTACACAGATGCTACAAAGCTGTTTTCCCTGTAAGAGAATGTCACTTTATGCAATGTTAAGATCAAAGCTTTCTAAAATAATAGATATTGGTTTCAAATGAATTATACTGTTATTTACAATGCAGAAAGGCGTTTCTTTAATGTGTTAGATGATATCTGCACCTAAAGTAATGTTAGTGCCACTATGCGCAAAAACAGCTTATTTTAGCGTTTCTATGCACAGTGGCACTGTGTTAGTGCTCCTGAGTGAAAGAAGAGATCGCAGCTCCACAGATGCTGAAAAGCTGTTTTCCCTGTAAGAGAAAGTCTCTTTACGCAATTTTAAGATCAAAGCTAACCAAAATGAAAAAATATTGTTTTCAAATGAAATAAACACTTATTTGCAATGTAAAAAGGCGTTTCTGTAAGGTGTTAGTTGATTTCTACTCCTCAAGTAAAGGTAGTGCTCCTCTATGCTCAAACAGCTTAAGTAAGCGTTTCTATGAACAGTGGCACTGTTTCAGTGTTCCTAAGTGAAAGATGAGTCCGCAGATCCACAGATGTTTAAAAGCTATTTTCCCTGTAAGAGAATGTCATTTCATGCAATGTTAAGATCAAAGCTTGCCAAAATGAAAGAGATTGGTTTCAAATGAAATAAACTCTTATTTACAATGCAGAAAGTCGTTTCTTTAATGTGTTAGATGATATCTGCTCCTCAAGGAAAACTTTTGCTACTATGCCCACACAGCTTATTTTGGCGTTTCTATGAATAGTTGCACTGTATCAGTGCTCCTGAGTGAAAGAAGAGACCGCAGCTCCACAGATGCTGAAAAGCTGTTTTAACTGTAAGAGAATGTCACTTCATGCAATGTTAAGATCAAAGCTTGCCAAAATGAAAGATACTTGTTTCAAATGAAATAATCTTTCATTTGCAATGCAAAAAAGGTGTTTCATTAATAATTTAGATGATTTCTGCTCCTCGAGTAATGTTCGTGCTACTATGCCCAAACAGCTTATTTTAGCGTTTCTATGAACAGTGGCACTGTGACAGTGCTCCTGAGTGAAAGAAGATACCGCAGCTACGCAGATGCTGAAAAGCTGTTTTCCCTGTAAGAGAAAGTCTCTTTATGCAACTTTAAGATCAAAGCTTGCTAAAATAAAAGATATTGGTTTCAAATGAATTAAACTCTTATTTGCAATGCAAAAAGGTGTTTTTTTTGTGTGTGTTTTGCAGGATTTCTGCTCCTCGAGTAAAGTTAGTGCTACTATGCCCAAAAACAGCTTATTTTAGCGTTTCTATGAACAGTGGCACTGTGACAGTGCTCCTGAGTGAAAGAAGAGACCGCAGCTCCGCAGATGCTACAAAGCTGTTTTTCCTGTAAGAGAAAGTCTCTTTATGCAATTTTAAGATCAAAGCTAACCAAAATGAAAAATATTGGTTTCAAATGAAATAAACACTTATTTGCAATTTACAAAGGCATTTCTGTAATGTGTTAGTTGATTTCTACTCCTCAAGTAAAGGTAGTGCTCCTCTATGCTCAAACAGCTTAAGTTAGCGTTTCTATGAACAGTGGCACTGTTTCACTGTTCCTGAGTGAAAGATGAGACCGCAGATCCACAGATGTTTAAAAGCTATTTTCCCTGTAAGAGAATGTCAGTTCATGAAAAGTCAAGATCAAAGCTTGCCAAAATGAAAGAGATTGGTTTCAAATGAAATAAAGTCTGATTTACAATGCAGAAAGTCATTTCTTTCATGTGTTAGATGATGTCTGCTTCTCAAATAAATTTAGTGCTATATGCACAAATAGCTTATTTTAGCGTTTCTATGAATAGTGGCACTGTGTCAGTGCTACTGAGTGAAAGAAGAGACCACAACTCAAAAGATACTGAAAAGCTGTTTTCCCTGTAAGAGAATGTTCCTTTACGCAATGTTAAGATCAAAGCTAACTAAAATGAAAAATATTGGTTTCAAATTAAATAAACTATTATTTGCAATGTAAAAATGCGTTTCTGTAATGTGTTAGTTGATTTCTACTCCTCAAATAAAGGTAGTGCTACTATGCCCAAACAGCTTATTTTAGCGTTTCTATGAATAGTAGCATTGTTTTAGTGCTACTGAGTGAAAGAAGAGACCGCAGCTCGAGAGATGCTGAAAAGCTGTTTTCCCTGTAAGAGAATGTCACTTCATGCAAAGTTAAGATCATAGCTTGCCAAAATGAAAGATATTGGTTTCAAATGAAATAAACTCTTATTTACAATGCAGAAAATCATTTCTTTAATGTGTTAGATGATATCTGCTCCTGAAGTAAAAGTGGTGCTACTATGCCCACACACCTTATTTTGGCGTTTCTATGAATAGTTGCACTGTGTCAGTGCTCCTGAGTGAAAGAAGAGACCGCAGCTCCACAGATGCTGAAAAGCTGTTTTAACTGTAAGAGAATGTCACTTCATGCAATGTTAAGATCAAAGCTTGCCAAAATGAAAGATACTGGTTTCAAATGAAATAATCTTTCATTTGCAATGCAAAAAAGGTGTTTCTTTAATAATTTAGATGATTTCTGCTCCTCAAGTAATGTTAGTGCTACTATGCCCAAACAGCTTATTTTAGCGTTTCTATGAACAGTGGCACTGTGACAGTGCTCCTGAGTGAAAGAAGAGACCGCAGCTCCGCAGATGATACAAAGCTGTTTTCCCTGTAAGAGAATGTCACTTTATGCAATGTTAAGATCAAAGCTTTCTAAAAGAAAAGATATTGGTTTCAAATTAATTATACAGTTATGTACGATGCAGAAACGCGTTTCTTTAATGTGTTGGTGCTACCATGCCCAAACAGCTTATTTTAGCGTTTCTATGAACAGTGGCACTGTGACAGTGCTCCTGAGTGAAAGAAGAGACCGCAGCTCCGCAGATGCTACAAAGCTGTTTTCCCTGTAAGAGAATGTCACTTTATGCAATGTTAAGATCAGAGTTTTCTAAAATAATAGATATTGGTTTCAAATGAATTATACTGTTATTTACAATGCAGAAAGGTGTTTCTTTAATGTGTTAGATGATATCTGCACCTCAAGTAATGTTAGTGCCACTATGCCCAAAAACAGCTTATTTTAGCGTTTCTATGCACAGTGGCACTGTGTTAGTGCTCCTGAGTGAAAGAAGAGATCGCAGCTCCACAGATGCTGAAAAGCTGTTTTCCCTGTAAGAGAAAGTCTCTTTATGCAATTTTAAGATCAAAGCTAACCAAAATGAAAAAATATTGTTTTCAAATGAAATAAACACTTATTTGCAATGTAAAAAGGGGTTTCTGTAAGGTGTTTGTTGATTTCTACTCCTCAAGTAAAGGTAGTGCTCCTCTATGCTCAAACAGCTTAAGTAAGCGTTTCTATGAACAGTGGCACTGTTTCAGTGTTCCTAAGTGAAAGATGAGTCCGCAGATCCACAGATGTTTAAAAGCTATTTTCCCTGTAAGAGAATGTCATTTCATGCAATGTTAAGATCAAAGCTTGCCAAAATGAAAGAGATTGGTTTCAAATGAAATAAACTCTTATTTACAATGCAGAAAGTCGTTTCTTTAATGTGTTAGATGATATCTGCTCCTCAAGTAAAACTGGTGCTACTATGCCCACACAGCTTGTTTTGGCGTTTCTATGAACAGTGGCACTGTGACAGTGCTCCTGAGTGAAAGAAGATACCGCAGCTACGCAGATGCTGAAAAGCTGTTTTCCCTGTATGAGAAAGTCTCTTTATGCAACTTTAAGATCAAAGCTTGCTAAAATAAAAGATATTGGTTTCAAATGAATTAAACTCTTATTTGCAATGCAAAAAGGTGTTTTTTGTGTGTGTGTTTTGCAGGATTTCTGCTCCTCGAGTAAAGTTAGTGCTACTATGCCCAAAAACAGCTTATTTTAGCGTTTCTATGAACAGTGGCACTGTGACAGTGCTCCTGAGTGAAAGAAGAGACCGCAGCTCCGCAGATGCTACAAAGCTGTTTTTCCTGTAAGAGAAAGTCTCTTTATGCAATTTTAAGATCAAAGCTAACCAAAATGAAAAATATTGGTTTTAAATGAAATAAACACTTATTTGCAATGTACAAAGGCATTTCTGTAATGTGTTAGTTGATTTCTACTCCTCAAGTAAAGGTAGTGCTCCTCTATGCTCAAACAGCTGAAGTTAGCGTTTCTATGAACAGTGGCACTGTTTCAGTGTTCCTGAGTGAAAGATGAGACCGCAGATCCACAGATGTTTAAAAGCTATTTTCCCTGTAAGAGAATGTCAGTTCATGCAAAGTCAAGATCAAAGCTTGCCAAAATGAAAGAGATTGGTTTCAAATGAAATAAACTCTTATTTACAATGCAGAAAGTCGTTTCTTTAATGTGTTAGATGATATCTGCTCCTCAAGTAAAACTGGTGCTACTATGCCCACACAGCTTGTTTTGGCGTTTCTATGAACAGTGGCACTGTGACAGTGCTCCTGAGTGAAAGAAGATACCGCAGCTACGCAGATGCTGAAAAGCTGTTTTCCCTGTATGAGAAAGTCTCTTTATGCAACTTTAAGATCAAAGCTTGCTAAAATAAAAGATATTGGTTTCAAATGAATTAAACTCTTATTTGCAATGCAAAAAGGTGTTTTTTTTGTGTGTGTTTTGCAGGATTTCTGCTCCTCGAGTAAAGTTAGTGCTACTATGCCCAAAAACAGCTTATTTTAGCGTTTCTATGAACAGTGGCACTGTGACAGTGCTCCTGAGTGAAAGAAGAGACCGCAGCTCCGCAGATGCTACAAAGCTGTTTTTCCTGTAAGAGAAAGTCTCTTTATGCAATTTTAAGATCAAAGCTAACCAAAATGAAAAATATTGGTTTTAAATGAAATAAACACTTATTTGCAATGTACAAAGGCATTTCTGTAATGTGTTAGTTGATTTCTACTCCTCAAGTAAAGGTAGTGCTCCTCTATGCTCAAACAGCTGAAGTTAGCGTTTCTATGAACAGTGGCACTGTTTCAGTGTTCCTGAGTGAAAGATGAGACCGCAGATCCACAGATGTTTAAAAGCTATTTTCCCTGTAAGAGAATGTCAGTTCATGCAAAGTCAAGATCAAAGCTTGCCAAAATGAAAGAGATTGGTTTCAAATGAAATAAACTCTGATTTACAATGCAGAAAGTCGTTTCTTTCATATGTTAGATGATGTCTGCTCCTCAAATAAATTTAGTGCTATATGCACAAATAGCTTATTTTAGCGTTTCTATGAATAGTGGCACTGTGTCAGTGCTACTGAGTGAATGAAGAGACCACGACTCAAAAGATACTGAAAAGCTGTTTTCCCTGTAAGAGAATGTTCCTTTACGCAATGTTAAGATCAAAGCTAACTAAAATGAAAAATATTGGTTTCAAATTAAATAAACTATTATTTGCAATGTAAAAATGCGTTTCTGTAATGTGTTAGTTGATTTCTACTCCTCAAGTAAAGGTAGTGCTACTATGCCCAAAAAGCTTATTTTAGCGTTTCTATGAATAGTAGCATTGTTTTAGTGCTACTGAGTGAAAGAAGAGACCGCAGCTCCACAGATGCTGAAAAGCTGTTTTAACTGTAAGAGAATGTCACTTCATGCAATGTTAAGATGAAAGCTTGCCAAAATGAAAGATACTTGTTTCAAATGAAATAATCTTTCATTTGCAATGCAAAAAAGGTGTTTCATTAATAATTTAGATGATTTCTGCTCCTCGAGTAATGTTAGTGCTACTATGCCCAAACAGCTTATTTTAGCGTTTCTATGAACAGTGGCACTGTGACAGTGCTCCTGAGTGAAAGAAGATACCGCAGCTACGCAGATGCTGAAAAGCTGTTTTCCCTGTAAGAGAAAGTCTCTTTATGCAACTTTAAGATCAAAGCTTGCTAAAATAAAAGATATTGGTTTCAAATGAATTAAACTCTTATTTGCAATGCAAAAAGGTGTTTTTTTTGTGTGTGTTTTGCAGGATTTCTGCTCCTCGAGTAAAGTTAGTGCTACTATGCCCAAAAACAGCTTATTTTAGCGTTTCTATGAACAGTGGCACTGTGACAGTGCTCCTGAGTGAAAGAAGAGATCGCAGCTCCACAGATGCTGAAAAGCTGTTTTAACTGTAAGAGAATGTCACTTCATGCAATGTTAAGATCAAAGCTTGCCAAAATGAAAGATACTGGTTTCAAATGAAATAATCTTTCATTTGCAATGCAAAAAAGGTGTTTCTTTAATAATTTAGATGATTTCTGCTCCTCGAGTAATGTTAGTGCTACTATGCCCAAACAGCTTATTTTAGCGTTTCTATGAACAGTGGCACTGTGACAGTGCTCCTGAGTGAAAGAAGATACCGCAGCTCCGCAGATGCTGAAAAGCTGTTTTCCCTGTAAGAGAAAGTCTCTTTATGCAACTGTAAGATCAAAGCTTACTAAAATAAAAGATATTGGTTTCAAATGAATTAAACTCTTATTTGCAATGCAAAAAGGTGTTTTTTTTTATGTGTTGGAGGATTTCTGCTCCTCGAGTAAAGTTAGTGCTGCTATGCCCAAACAGCTTATTTTAGCATTTCTATGAACAGTGGCACTGTGACAGTGCTCCTGAGTGAAAGAAGAGACCGCAGCTCAGCAGATGCTACAAAGCTGTTTTCCCTGTAAGAGAATGCCCTTGTTATGATATGTTAAGATCAAAGCTTGTCAAAATGAAAGATACTGGTTTCAAATGAAATAAACTTTTTTTTGCAATGCAAAAAAGGTGTTTCTTTAATATGTTAGATGATTTCTGCTCCTCGAGTAATGTTAGTGCTACTATGCCCAAACAGCTTATTTTAGCGTTTCTATGAACAGTGGCACTCTGACAGTACTCCTGAGTGAAAGAAGAGACCGCAGCTCCGCAGATGCTACAAAGCTGTTTTCCCTGTAAGAGAATGTCACTTTATGCAATGTTAAGATCATTGCTTTCTAAAATAAAAGATATCGGTTTCAAATGAATTACACTGTTATTTACAATGCAGAAAGGCGTTTCTTTAATGTGTTAGTGCTACTATGCCCAAACAGCTTATTTTAGCGTTTCTACACACAGTGGCACTGTGTCAGTGCTCCTGAGTGAAAGAAGAGACCGCAGCTCAGATGCTGAAAAGCTCTTTTCCCTGTAAGAGAATGTCGCTTTACGCAATGTTAAGATCAAAGCTAACCAAACTGAAAAATATTGGTTTCAAATGAATTAAATCCTTATTTACAATGCAGAAAGGCGTTTCTTTAATATGTTAGATTGTTTCTGCTTCTCAAGTAAAGTTAGTGCTACTATGCTCAAACAGCTTATTTTAGCTTTTCTATGCACAGTGGCACTGTGTCAGTGCTACTTACTGAAAGATTAGACCACAACTCCACAGATGCTGAAAAGCTGTTTTCCTTGTAAGAGAATGCCAGTGTATGAAATGTTAAGATCAAAGCTTGCCAAAATGAAAGAGATTGGTTTCAAATGAATTAAACTCTTAGTTGCAATGCAAAAAGGTGTTTTTTAAATGTGTTAGAGGATTTCAGCTCCTCGAGTAAAGTTGGTGCTACTATGCCCAAACAGCTTAAGTTAGCTTTTCTGTGAACAGTGGCACTGTGTCAGTGCTCCTGAGTGAAAGAAGAGACCGCAGCTCCGCAGATGCTACAAAGCTGTTTTCCCTGTACGAGAATGTCACTTTATGCAATGTTAAGATCAAAGCTTTCTAAAATAAAAGATTTTGGTTTCAAATGAATTACACTGTTATTTATAATGCAGAAAGGCGTTACTTCAGTGTGTTAGATGATATCTGCTTCTCAAGTAAAGTTAGTGCTATATGCACAAATAGCTTATTTTGGCGTTTCTATGAATAGTTATACTGTGACAGTGCTCCTGAGTGAAAGAAGAAAGAAGCTGTTTTTCCTGTAAGAGAATGTCTGTTTATGCAATTTTAAGATCAAAGCTTTCTAAAATAAAAGATATTGGTTTCAAATGAATTAAACTCTTATTTGTTTAGAAATTTGTAAATATAAATAAGTAATATATAAGGGAAATTATGTCAATTTAGCTCAAAGGAAATCATTTATGATTTTATAGGGAATTTGAACAGAATCACTGTTTCACGGCTGATCACTGAGTCGGCAGAACGAGCCGTATAACATCAACTCTGCACTGGATATTAAAATCCAAAATATAGTGAAAACACTATTAAATAGCACAGTAACAAGATCGGCAGTTTAAGACATTAACTTGTAAGCACAACACACAAGATACTTCTTTTTTCAATATAAGACTTTATTTATATAAACCTAAGACATGTAAACTAATCTAATCTAACACATGAACACACACATTCACACATTCACACACTGCAGAAAGAGAGGAAAGGATGAGTTTAAAGAATGAAAATGTGAAATCCCAAGTTTACAGCAATATGTGCAATTGCCTATAGACCTGAACCATCAATCATTGACCCTCGCATTGAGTTTCTCAATGAGGCAAAAATTTATATTAAACTGCACCGACTCAGCAAAAGTCTGGCGGTTGTACTTTCTTGTGTTGCCTTAAGGAATTCCCTTGTGTCCTTGTCTTTGGAGAAAGGGGTTTCCCGAGGTTGCTGATTGGCTGAGTTCAGTGGTCTTTCGTAGTGAAGTCTTGGGCGTTGGCTCTTGATGCGGAGTTGGTCTGGCTGAAGTTTGGGCGGGTGCAGTCGAAGCTGGACTTTGCGGCAAACTTAAAACTCTCACGGAAAGGCAAGAAATTAAAGTAAAAGAATAAAAGAATGTAGCGAGACTAGGTGGGCTTTCTTCTCATTGTGTTGGCAGCTGGCATGTAGGCCAGAGCACGCTCAAAGAGCAGCGTCAAAACGCTGTAGCAAAAGAGAAGAGATCTGAGAAGCAGAGGAAGAGCGCCAAGAGAGCTAAGAGCTTGATGGTGTCCTGAGTATTTAAACTCGGCTTCTAGACCGTCCTATCTGGAAGTCTTGACCAATTAGAAATGATCTTGGCTCGTGGTGTTGTATGTTTCTCCTCCCCATTCATAAATCTAAAATGTTATCTTATCAGTCATATGGTCCAAATTTTCCCGCTCTTACAGAGTAGAATTTTGGACATGATTTCTCTACCACGACTATGATACATTTGACAAAGAATTGATTGGAAGAAACATTTAAAGCATGATTTTTCAAACTCATACATACCAAACATGAATTACCCTTAAGCTATTCCCTAGTTATTAAAAAGACATACATATGTGATTAAAACATGATAGTTAATTGTGTGGGTTACATACATGATATGGGGTTATGCATAAACATGATAAGTCTCATAAGTCCTTTTAAGATGATTTTGGTGCATCTATATGTGAAAAGGCAGTTTCTGTACCGTTCTGTGAACATAAGGACATGTTCTGTGAAGACTAGAGAGGTTAAAAGGTCTCTTAAGGAATTTCAGTCTCCGTCTTTGTCTTCTATGTGGAGAGCTGGGGTGACCCAACCAATGAAGTCTCTAGCTCGTGATTTTGATCACAGATTTACAAGTGACAGCCATATCTTTGATCATCAGTTCTGATTACTTGCCCCAAATTTGACAGTTTCCTTCCTTCATTGGACTTATCAATAATTGTTCCTTTTGTTTTAATGTTGCAAGCTGTTCTGTGAAAGAGGCTTGTTGGTTTGCTTTCTTCAGAGGGCTGGAGGTAGGAATCTGATTTATGACAAACATCCTGTTGCAGCCTTGGGATCCTCTCTGGAATTTCAGCTCCTCATGTTTCAATGTTCGGATCGAATCTTAACTTTGTCTGACTCGTTCTGATCCTACATTGCAATGCAGAAAGGCATATCTGTAATAAGTTAGTGCCATTATGCCCAAAAAGCTTATTTTAGCGTTTCTACACAGAGTGTCACTGTGTCAGTGCTCCTGAGTGAAAGAAGAGACCGCAGCTCCACAGATGCTGAAAAGCTGTTTTCCCTGTAAGAGAATGTCGCCTTACGCAATGTTAAGATCAAAGCTAACCAAAATGAAAAATATTGGTTTCAAATGAAATAAACTCTTATTTGCAATGTAAAAAGGCGTTTCTGTAATGTGTTAGTTGATTTCTACTCCTCAAGTAAAGGCAGTGCTACTATGCTCAAACAGCTTAAGTTAACTTTTCTATGAACAGTAGCACTGTTTCAGTGTTCCTGAGTGAAAGATGAGACCGCAGATCCACAGATGTTTAAAAGCTATTTTCCCTGTAAGAGAATGTCACTTTATGCAATGTTAAAATCAAAGCTTGCCAAATTGAAAGCTATTGATTTCAAATGAAATAAACTTTTATTTGCAATGCAAAAAGCTGTTTTTTAATGTGTTAGAGGATTTCAGCTCCTCGAGTAAAGTTAGTGCTACTATGCCCAAACAGCATATTTTAGCGTTTCTATGCACAGTGGCACTGTGTCAGTGCTACTTACTGAAAGAAGAGACCACAACTCCACAGATGCTGAAAAGCTGTTTTCCCTGTAAGAGAATGTCACTTTATGCAATGTTAAGATCAAAGCTTGCCAAAATGAAAGATATTGGTTTCAATTGAAATAAACTTTTATTTGCAATGCAGAAAGGCGTTTCTTTAATGTGTTAGATTGTTTTTGCTCCTGAAGTAAAGTTAGCGCTACTATGCCCAAACAGCTTATTTTAGCGTTTCTATGAACAGTGGCATTGTGACAGTGCTCCTGAGTGAAAGAAGAGACCGCAGCTCCGCAGATGCTGAAAAGCTGTTTTCCCTATAAGAGAATGCCAGTGTTATGAAATGTTAAGATCAAAGCTTGCCAAAATGAAAGAGATTGGTTTCAAATGAATTGAACTCTTATTTACAATGCAGAAAGGCGTTACTTCAATGTGTTAGATGATATCTGCTCCTCAAGTAAAGTTAGTGCTATATGCACAAATAGCTTATTTTGGCGTTTCTATGAATAGTGGCACTGTGTTACTGCTCCTGACTAAAAGAAGAGCCCACAGCTCCACAGATGCTGAAAAGCTGTTTTCCCTGTAAGAGAATGTCACTTTATGCAATGTTAAGATCAAAGCTTGCCAAAATGAAAGATACTGGTTTGAAATGAAATAAATTTGATTTGCAATGCAAAAAAGGTGTTTCTTTAATATGTTAGATGATTTCTGCTCCTCGAGTAATGTTAGTGCTACTATGCCCAAATAGCTTATTTTAGCATTTCTATGAATAGTAGCATTGTTTCATTGCTCCTGAGTGAAAGAAGAGACCGCAGCTCGACAGATGCTGAAAAGCTGTTTGCCCTGTAAGAGAATGTCACTTCATGCAGAGTTAAGATCATAGCTTGCCAAAACGAAAGATATTGGTTTCAAATGAAATAAACTTTTATTTGCAATGGAAAAAGGTGTTTTTTAATGTGTTAGAGGATTTCAGCTCCTCGAGTAAAGTTGGTGCTACTATGCCCAAACAGCTTATTTTAGCGTTTCTATGAATAGTTGCACTGTGTCAGTGCTCCTGAGTGAAAGAAGAGACCGCAGCTCCACAGATGCTGAAAAGCTGTTTTCTCTGTAAGGGATTGTCACTTCATGCAAAGTTAAGATCATAGCTTGCCAAAATGAAAGATATTGGTTTCAAATGAAATAAACTCTTATTTACAATGCAGAAAGTCGTTTCTTTAATGTGTTAGATGATATCTGCTCCTCAAGTATAATTGGTGCTACTATGCCCAAACAGCTTATTTTAGCGTTTCTATGCACAGTGGCACTGTGTCAGTGCTCCTGAGTGAAAGAAGAGACCGCAGCTCCGCAGATGCTGAAAAGCTGTTTTCCCTGTAAGAGAATGTCTGTTTATGCAATTTTCAGATCAAAGCTTTCTAAAATAAAAGATATTGGTTTCAAATGAATTAAACTCTTATTTGCAATGCAGAAAGGCATATCTGTAATAAGTTAGTGCCACTGTGCCCAAACAGCTTATTTTAGCGTTTCTACACACAGTGTCACTGTGTCAGTGCTCCTGAGTGAAAGAAGAGACCGCAGCTCCACAGTTGCTGAAAAGCTCTTTTCCCTGTAAGAGAATGTCGCCTTACGCAATGTTAAGATCAAAGCTAACCAAAATGAAAAATATTGGTTTCAAATGAAATAAACTCTTATTTACAATGTAAAAAGGCGTTTCTGTATTGTGTTAGTTGATTTCTACTCAAGTAAAGGCAGTGCTACTATGCTCAAACAGCTTAAGTTAGCGTTTCTATGAACAGTGGCATTGTGACAGTGCTCCTGAGTGAAAGAAGAGACCGCAGCTCCGCAGATGCTGAAAAGCTGTTTTCCCTATAAGAGAATGCCAGTGTTATGAAATGTTAAGATCAAAGCTTGCCAAAATGAAAGAGATTGGTTTCAAATGAATTGAACTCTTATTTACAATGCAGAAAGGCGTTACTTCAATGTGTTAGATGATATCTGCTCCTCAAGTAAAGTTAGTGCTATATGCACAAATAGCTTATTTTGGCGTTTCTATGAATAGTTACACTGTGACTGTGCTCCTGAGTGAAAGAAGAGACCGCAGCTCCGCAGATGCTTAAAAGCTGTTTTCCCTGTAAGTGAAAGTGTTTTCATGCAATTTTAAGATCAAAGCTTTCTAAAATATAAGATATTGTTTTCAAATGAATTACACTGTTATTTACAATGCAGAAAGGCGTTTCTTTAAAGTGTTAGATTGTTTCTGCTCCTCAAGTAAAGTTAGTGCTACCATGCCCAAACAGCTTATTTTTGCGTTTCTATGAATAGTGGCACTGTGTTACTGCTCCTGACTAAAAGAAGAGCCCACAGCTCCACAGATGCTGAAAAGCTGTTTTCCCTATAAGAGAATGTCACTTTATGCAATGTTAAGATCAAAGCTTGCCAAAATGAAAGATATTGGTTTCAAATGAAATAAACTTTTATTTGCAATGCAAAAAAGGTGTTTCTTTAATATGTTACATGAGTTCTGCTCCTCGATTAATGTTAGTGCTACTATGCCCAAACAGCTTATTTTAGCGTTTCTATGAAAAGTGGCACTGTGACAGTGCTCCTTAGTGAAAGAAGAGACCGCAACTCCGCAGATGCTGAAAAGCTGTTTTCCCTGTAAATGAAAGTCTTTTCATGCAATTTTAAGATCAAAGATTGCTAAAATAAAATATAATGGTTTCAAATGAATTAAACTCTTATTTGCAATGCAGAAAAGCGTTTCTTTAATGTGTTAGTGCTACTATGCCCTAACAGCTTATTTTAGCGTTTCTACACACAGTGACACTGTGTCAGTGCTCCTGAGTGAAAGAAGAGACCGCAGCTCCACAGACGCTGAAAAGCTGTTTTCCCTGTAAGAGAATGTCACTTTATGCAATGTTAAGTGCAAAGCTCGCCAAAATAAAAGATATTGCTTTCAAATGAATTGAACTCTTATTTACAATGCAGAAAGGCGTTACTTCAATGTGTTAGATGATATCTGCTCCTCAAGTAAAGTTAGTGCTATATGCACAAATAGCTTATTTTGGCGTTTCTATGAATAGTTACACTGTGACTGTGCTCCTGAGTGAAAGAAGAGACCGCAGCTCCGGAGATGCTGAAAAGCTGTTTTCCCTGTAAGAGAATGTCTGTTTATGCAATTTTAAGATCAAAGCTTTCTAAAATAAAAGATATTGGTTTCAAATGAATTAAACTCTTATTTGCAATGCAGAAAGGCATATCTGTAATAAGTTAGTGCCATTATGCCCAAAAAGCTTATTTTAGCGTTTCTACACACAGTGTCACTGTGTCAGTGCTCCTGAGTGAAAGAAGAGACCGCAGCTCCACAGATGCTGAAAAGCTGTTTTCCCTGTAAGAGAATGTCGCCTTACGCAATGTTAAGATCAAAGCTAACCAAAATGAAAAATATTGGTTTCAAATGAAATAAACTCTTATTTGCAATGTAAAAAGGCGTTTCTGTAATGTGTTAGTTGATTTCTACTCCTCAAGTAAAGGCAGTGCTACTATGCTCAAACAGCTTAAGTTAACTTTTCTATGAACAGTAGCACTGTTTCAGTGTTCCTGAGTGAAAGATGAGACCGCAGATCCACAGATGTTTAAAAGCTATTTTCCCTGTAAGAGAATGTCACTTTATGCAATGTTAAAATCAAAGCTTGCCAAATTGAAAGCTATTGATTTCAAATGAAATAAACTTTTATTTGCAATGCAAAAAGCTGTTTTTTAATGTGTTAGAGGATTTCAGCTCCTCGAGTAAAGTTAGTGCTACTATGCCCAAACAGCATATTTTAGCGTTTCTATGCACAGTGGCACTGTGTCAGTGCTACTTACTGAACGAAGAGACCACAACTCCACAGATGCTGAAAAGCTGTTTTCCCTGTAAGAGAATGTCACTTTATGCAATGTTAAGATCAAAGCTTGCCAAAATGAAAGATATTGGTTTCAATTGAAATAAACTTTTATTTGCAATGCAGAAAGGCGTTTCTTTAATGTGTTAGATTGTTTTTGCTCCTGAAGTAAAGTTAGCGCTACTATGCCCAAACAGCTTATTTTAGCGTTTCTATGAACAGTGGCATTGTGACAGTGCTCCTGAGTGAAAGAAGAGACCGCAGCTCCGCAGATGCTGAAAAGCTGTTTTCCCTATAAGAGAATGCCAGTGTTATGAAATGTTAAGATCAAAGCTTGCCAAAATGAAAGAGATTGGTTTCAAATGAATTGAACTCTTATTTACAATGCAGAAAGGCGTTACTTCAATGTGTTAGATGATATCTGCTCCTCAAGTAAAGTTAGTGCTACTATGCCCAAACAGCTTATTTTAGCGTTTCTATGCACAGTGGCACTGTGTCAGTGCTCCTGAGTGAAAGAAGAGACCGCAGCTCCGCAGATGCTGAAAAGCTGTTTTCCCTGTAAGAGAATGTCTGTTTATGCAATTTTCAGATCAAAGCTTTCTAAAATAAAAGATATTGGTTTCAAATGAATTAAACTCTTATTTGCAATGCAGAAAGGCATATCTGTAATAAGTTAGTGCCACTGTGCCCAAACAGCTTATTTTAGCGTTTCTACACACAGTGTCACTGTGTCAGTGCTCCTGAGTGAAAGAAGAGACCGCAGCTCCACAGTTGCTGAAAAGCTCTTTTCCCTGTAAGAGAATGTCGCCTTACGCAATGTTAAGATCAAAGCTAACCAAAATGAAAAATATTGGTTTCAAATGAAATAAACTCTTATTTACAATGTAAAAAGGCGTTTCTGTATTGTGTTAGTTGATTTCTACTCAAGTAAAGGCAGTGCTACTATGCTCAAACAGCTTAAGTTAGCGTTTCTATGAACAGTGGCATTGTGACAGTGCTCCTGAGTGAAAGAAGAGACCGCAGCTCCGCAGATGCTGAAAAGCTGTTTTCCCTATAAGAGAATGCCAGTGTTATGAAATGTTAAGATCAAAGCTTGCCAAAATGAAAGAGATTGGTTTCAAATGAATTGAACTCTTATTTACAATGCAGAAAGGCGTTACTTCAATGTGTTAGATGATATCTGCTCCTCAAGTAAAGTTAGTGCTATATGCACAAATAGCTTATTTTGGCGTTTCTATGAATAGTTACACTGTGACTGTGCTCCTGAGTGAAAGAAGAGACCGCAGCTCCGCAGATGCTGAAAAGCTGTTTTCCCTGTAAGTGAAAGTGTTTTCATGCAATTTTAAGATCAAAGCTTTCTAAAATATAAGATATTGTTTTCAAATGAATTACACTGTTATTTACAATGCAGAAAGGCGTTTCTTTAAAGTGTTAGATTGTTTCTGCTCCTCAAGTAAAGTTAGTGCTACCATGCCCAAACAGCTTATTTTTGCGTTTCTATGAATAGTGGCACTGTGTTACTGCTCCTGACTAAAAGAAGAGCCCACAGCTCCACAGATGCTGAAAAGCTGTTTTCCCTGTAAGAGAATGTCACTTTATGCAATGTTAAGATCAAAGCTTGCCAAAATGAAAGATATTGGTTTCAAATGAAATAAACTTTTATTTGCAATGCAAAAAAGGTGTTTCTTTAATATGTTACATGAGTTCTGCTCCTCGATTAATGTTAGTGCTACTATGCCCAAACAGCTTATTTTAGCGTTTCTATGAAAAGTGGCACTGTGACAGTGCTCCTTAGTGAAAGAAGAGACCGCAACTCCGCAGATGCTGAAAAGCTGTTTTCCCTGTAAATGAAAGTCTTTTCATGCAATTTTAAGATCAAAGATTGCTAAAATAAAATATAATGGTTTCAAATGAATTAAACTCTTATTTGCAATGCAGAAAAGCGTTTCTTTAATGTGTTAGTGCTACTATGCCCTAACAGCTTATTTTAGCGTTTCTACACACAGTGACACTGTGTCAGTGCTCCTGAGTGAAAGAAGAGACCGCAGCTCCACAGACGCTGAAAAGCTGTTTTCCCTGTAAGAGAATGTCACTTTATGCAATGTTAAGTGCAAAGCTCGCCAAAATAAAAGATATTGCTTTCAAATGAATTGAACTCTTATTTACAATGCAGAAAGGCGTTACTTCAATGTGTTAGATGATATCTGCTCCTCAAGTAAAGTTAGTGCTATATGCACAAATAGCTTATTTTGGCGTTTCTATGAATAGTTACACTGTGACTGTGCTCCTGAGTGAAAGAAGAGACCGCAGCTCCGGAGATGCTGAAAAGCTGTTTTCCCTGTAAGAGAATGTCTGTTTATGCAATTTTAAGATCAAAGCTTTCTAAAATAAAAGATATTGGTTTCAAATGAATTAAACTCTTATTTGCAATGCAGAAAGGCATATCTGTAATAAGTTAATGCCACTGTGCCCAAACAGCTTATTTTAGCGTTTCTACACACAGTGTCACTGTGTCAGTGCTCCTGAGTGAAAGAAGAGACCGCAGCTCCACAGTTGCTGAAAAGCTGTTTTCCCTGTAAGAGAATGTCGCCTTACGCAATGTTAAGATCAAAGCAAACCAAAATGAAACATATTGGTTTCAAATGAAATAAACTCTTATTTGCAATGTAAAAAGGTGTTTCTGTAATGTGTTAGTTGATTTCTACTCCTCAAGTAAAGGCAGTGCTACTATGCTCAAACAGCTTATTTTAGCGTTTCTACACACAGTGGCACTGTTTCAGTGTTCCTGAGTGAAAGATGAGACCGCAGATCAACAGATGTTTAAAAGCTATTTTCCCTGTAAGAGAATGTCAGTTCATGCAATGTTTAGATCAAAGCTTGCTAAAATAATAGATATTGGTTTCAAATGAATTACAGTCTTATTTACAATGCAGAAAGGCGTTTCCTTAATGTGTGAGATGATATCTGCTCCTGAAGTAAAATTAGTGCTATTATGCCCAAACAGCTTATTTTAGCGTTTCTATGAATAATAGCATTATTTTAGTGCTCCTGAGTGAAAGAAGAGACCGCAGCTCCGCAGATGCTGAACAGCTGTTTTCCCTGTAAGAGAATGTCACTTCATGCAATGTTAAGATCAAAGCTTGCCAAAATGAAAGATACTGGTTTCAAATTAAAAAAAACTTTTTTTTTGCAATGCAAAAAAGGTGTTTCTTTAATATGTTAGATGATTTCTGCTCCTCGAGTAATGTTAGTGCTACTATGCCCAAACAGCTTATTTTAGCGTTTCTATGAACAGTGGCACTGTGACAGTGCTTCTGAGTGAAAGAAGAGACCGCAGCTCTGAAGATGCTACAAATCTGTTTTCCCTGTAAGAGAATGTCACTTCATGCAATGTTAAGATCAAAGCTTGCCAAAATGAAAGATACTGGTTTCAAATTAAAAAAACTTTTTTTGCAATGCAAAAAAGGTGTTTCTTTAATATGTTAGATGATTTCTGCTCCTCGAGTATTGTTAGTGCTACTATGCCCAAACAGCTTATTTTAGCGTTTCTATGAATAATAGCATTATTTTAGTGCTCCTGAGTGAAAGAAGAGACCGCAGCTCCGCAGATGCTGAAAAGCTGTTTTCCCTGTAAGTGAATGTCACTCATGCAAAGTTAAGATCATAGCTTGCCAAAATAAAAGATATTGGTTTCAAATGAAATAAACTCTTATTTACAATGCAGAAAGTCGTTTCTTTAATGTGTTAGATGATATCTGCTCCTCGAGTAAAATTGGTGCTACTATGCCCAAACAGCTTATTTTAGCGTTTCTATGAACAGTGGCACTGTGTCAGTGCTACTGAGTGAAAGAAGAGACCACAACTCCACAGATGCTGAAAAGCTGTTTTCCCTGTAAGAGAATGTCATTTCATGCAATGTTAAGATCGAAGCTTTCTAAAATAAAACATATTGGTTTCAAATGAATTATTCTGTTATTTACAATGCAGAAAGGCGTTTCTTTAATGTGCTAGTGCTACTATGCCCACACAGCTTATTTTAGCGTTTCTACACACAGTGGCACTGTGTCAGTGCTCCTGAGTGAAAGAAGAGACCGCAGCTCCGCAGATGCTGAAAAGCTGTTTTCCCTGTAAGAGAATGTCACTTTATGCAATTTTAAAATCAAAGCTTGCCAAAATGAAAGATATTGGTTTCAATTGAAATAAACTTTTATTTGCAATGCAGAAAGGCGTTTCTTTAATGTGTTAGATTGTTTTTGCTCCTCAAGTAAAGTTAGCGCTACTATGCCCAAACAGCTTATTTTAGCGTTTCTATGAACAGGGGCATTGTGACAGTGCTCCTGAGTGAAAGAAGAGACCGCAGCTCCGCAGATGCTGAAAAGCTGTTTTCCCTGTAAGAGAATGCCAGTGTTATGATATGTTAAGATCAAAGCTTGTCAAAATGAAAGATACTGGTTTCAAATGAAATAAACTTTTTTTTTGCAATGCAAAAAAGGTGTTTCTTTAATATGTTAGATGATTTCTGCTCCTCGAGTAATGTTAGTGCTACTATGCCCAAACAGCTTATTTTAGCGTTTCTACACACAGTGGCACTGTGTCAGTGCTCCTGAGTGAAAGAAGAGACCGCAGCTCCACAGATGCTAAAAAGCTCTTTTCCCTGTAAGAGAATGTCACTTTATGCAATGTTAAGATCAAAGCTTGCCAAAATGAAAGCTATTGATTTCAAATGAAATAAACTTTTATTTGCAATGCAAAAACATGTTTTTTAATGTGTTAGAGGATTTCAGTTCCTCGAGTAAAGTTAGTGCTACTATGCCCAAACAGCTCATTTTAGCGTTTCTATGAATAGTTGCACTGTGTCAGTGCTCCTGAGTGAAAGAAGAGACCGCAGCTCCACAGATGCTGAAAAGCTGTTTTCCCTGTAAGAGAATGCCAGTGTATGAAATTTTAAGATCAAAGCTTGCCAAAATGAAAGATATTGGTTTCAAATAAAATAAACTCTTATTTACAATGCAGAAAGTCGTTTCTTTAATGTGTTAGATTGTTTCTGCTCTTCAAGTAAAGTTAGTGCTACTATGCTCAAACAGCTTATTTTAGCGTTTCTATGCACAGTGGCACTGTGTCAGTGCTACTTACTGAAAGAAGAGACCACAACTCCACAGATGCTGAAAAGCTGTTTTCCCTGTAAGAGAATGTCACTTTATGCAATGTTAAGATCAAAGCTCGCCAAAATAAAAGATATTGCATTCAAATGAATTGAACTCTTATTTACAATGCAGAATGGCGTTTCTTTAATGTTAGATGATATCTGCTCCTCAAGTAAAGTTAGTGCTACTATGGCCAAACAGCTTATTTTAGCGTTTCTATGAATAGTTGCATTGTGTTAGTGCTCCTGAGTGAAAAAAGAGACCACAGATCCACAGATGCTGAAAAGCTGTTTTTCCTGTAAGAGAATGTGACTTTATGCAATTTTAAAATCAAAGCTTGCCAAAATGAAAGCTATTGATTTCAAATGAAATAAACTTTTATTTGCAATGCAAAAAGGTGTTTTTTAATGTGTTAGAGGATTTCAGCTCCTCGAGTAAAGTTAGTGCTACTATGCCCAAAAATCTCATTTTAGCGTTTCTATGAATAGTTGCACTGTGTCAGTGCTCCTGAGTGAAAGAAGAGACCGCAGCTCCACAGATGCTGAAAAGCTGTTTTCCCTGTTAGAGAATGTCTCTTTATGCAATGTTAATATCAAAGCTTGCCAAAATGAAAGATATTGGTTTCAATTGAAATAAACTTTTATTTGCAATGCAGAAAGTCATTTCTTTAATGTGTTAGATATCTGCTCCTCAAGTAAAATTAGTGCTACTATGCCCAAACAGCTTATTTTGGGGTTTCTATGAACAGTGGCACTGTGTCAGTGCTCCTGAGTGAAAGAAGAGACCGCAGCTCCACAGATGCTGAAAAGCTGTTTTCCCTGTTAGAGAATGTCACTTTATGCAATGTTAAGATCAAAGCTTGCCAAAATGAAAGATACTGGTTTCAAATGAAATAAACTTTTTTTTGCAATGCAAAAAAGGTGTTTCTTTAATATGTTAGATGATTTCTGCTCCTCGAGTAATGTTAGTGCTACTATGCCCAAAAAGCTTATTTTAGCGTTTCTATGAACAGTGGCACTGTGACAGTGCTCCTGAGTGAAAGAAGATACCGCAGCTCCGCAGATGCTGAAAAGCTGTTTTCCCTTTAAGAGAAAGTCTCTTTATGCAACTGTAAGATCAAAGCTTGCTAAAATAAAAGATATTGGTTTCAAATTAATTAAACTTTTATTTGCAATGCAAAAAGGTGTTTTTTAATGTGTTAGAGGATTTCAGCTCCTAGAGTAAAGTTGGTGCTACTATGCCTAAACAGCTTATTTTGGCGTTTCTATGAATAGTTGCACTGTGTACTTCAATGTGTTCGATGATTTCAGCTCCTCGAGTAATGTTAATGCGGAGAGCTTTTCAACTTTGACTGTCAAAATTACTGAAATTTAACACAACACAAACTCATTTTTACTGTATTATTTCATTTTATTAACACCAGTCAAAATACTTATTTTATTACCAGTCAAAAGTTTTTGAACAATAAGATTTTTTAATGTTTTTAAAGAAGCCTTTTCTGCTCACCAAGCCTCCATTTATTTGATCCAAAGTACAGCAAAACAATTTTGAATTTTTTTACTATTTAAAATAAATATTTTCTATTTGAATATATTTTAAAATGTAATTTATTCCTGTGATCAAAGCTGAATTTTTAGCATCATTACTGCAGTCTTCAGTGTCACATGATCCTTTAGAAATCATTATAATATTCTGATTTGCTGCTCAAAAAACTACTACTATTATTATTATTATTATTATTATTATTATTATTATTATTATGTTGAAAACAGCTGAGTATTTTTTTCAGGTTTCCTTGATGAATAGAAAGTTCAGAAGAACAGCATTTATCTGAAATAGAAATCTTTTGTAACATTATAAATGTCTTTATCTTCCCTTTTGATCAATTTAAACCATCCTTGCTAAATAAAAGTAGTAATTTCCATATCTCCCCCCCATGGTATACTATGGTATAGTGTATAATGTTACAAAATCTTTTTATTAAGTTTGGTGAGCAGAAGAGAATTCTTTAAAAACATCAAAAATCTTACGATTCAAAAATTTTGACTGTTAGTATACTGAAAAGCAAAAACTAGTAAGTACATGTATGTTTTGCCATGATACAAAGTGCCCAGGAGACTGTGATGATGTCCTTTTTTTCAGCTAGTTCATCCTAGAGATCAAGAGTTGTAATTTGTACTTTTAAAAAGAAAATGTTCAACAATTAAAAAGAATATTATCAGAACTAATGCTCATGAGCTGTGATTTTTATGAAGTTGGGGTGGTAAAAATCATGGATTACAGTGCTGCACCACAATTTGATTGTTTTTTTACAGGTAAAAAATGTTTAAACTATATGAAAATAAACACGACAGCACTGATACTGTTAATGAAAATACGGTAATAATACTGTAAATTAAAATACGGTAATACTGTAAATGAAAATACGGTAATACTGTAAATGTAAATACAATATAATACTGTAAATAAAAATACAGTAAAGCCATTATTATACTGTAAATGCAATTACAGTAATAATACAGTAAAATTTACAGCAATCTTTTTACAGTGTAGGAGTTTATTGTTTTCATTCCAGGTTATATGTGTAAATATTTAGAGTTTTTACTACAATTAAAATGTGCTTTACTGTTCTCAGTGGCATCTACGCTAATATTAGTCTGTTTCATTCTTATTCCGAGGTGAATGTAGCCACCTAGATCCAGTCCGTATCCATATCAGATGGTGGATCAGGACCTAGAGATGACCTCAACAGCCCTGAATGTCAGTGGAGACCAGGACAGCTAGATGAGCTCCAGAGACAGATCCCCTCCGAAGACCTCGTTGGCCATCAGGACAAGACCACGAGAACCAGACAAGTCCTCTGCTCAATCTGACCTGTGTTGCTGCCTAGAATTAAACCACATCGTGCTGGTTTTGTTTGGCTAGAGGAGAACTGCCCCCCGACTGTGCCTGGTTGCTCCCAAGGTTTTCTACTCAATTTCTGTCACCGATGGAGTTTTGGGTCCTTGCCGCTGTCGCCTTTGCCTTGCTTATTTGAGGACACTTGGCTGATTGCACTGACATTATTGGAAGAGAGCTGAACTGGATGATGTCAACACTGAATCACCAATGAACTGACTTTAACTGGAAAAATGACTTGTTAATGTCCTCTTGCATTATTGACAAACTATTTTCCTGTTTGACTCTGTAAAGCTGCTTTGACACAATCAGTATTGTATAAAGCACTGTATAAATAAAGGTGACTTGACTTATTTTTATATAATGTAACTGTAAAGATGTAATTGTGAACAGTAATAATATTTGTAAATGTTTGTTTACTAACATTTTGTTTAGCTTGTTTAGTTTTTTCTTAGTTCATTAAACAAAGTTTAAACTGAATTTTGCAGTTGTATTGCATGATGTAATGTTTGTCAACTGGAGCTTTAAAGGGATAGTTCACCCACAAATGAAAATTTGCTCTTAATTTACTGACCCTTAGGCCATCCAAGATGTAGGCGACTTTTTTTCTTCATTTCTGTATGTTTAGTTTGTATGAAAAATGTTATAAATGGAGATTGTTATTAAATAAAGGCTATTATGTGTTGTAAAGTGTGTTTTTAGTGATTGATAAACACCAGTTAATCATTTTTTAATAATTTTGTTAAACTATAAAAATATATGTTTATGTAGTTCCCCAGCAATTTCTTATGATGCCCAAATAATAAATCTTAGTTGAGGTAACATAAAACACAGAGTAAACAGTTAAATTTTAATTGACATAACTTGCTGTAGTCTTCTAAACCTTTGACCAATTAAAACATTTTAGTTGAATGGACTATAAAACTAGTTCACTATAGGTTGAGCCAACTAAAAAATAATTCAGATAACACTTTGAAGTCAGAAATTGACAACATAAAATTTCTGTGGAACTAGTTACTAAATAATAATTAGTCTGGCACCCTGCCAGGGAGCCCATGTCAACAAAGCTTGGGCCCACTTTTGGCCCCCTAAATTTGGAATCATATCACACCAAACAATTGTTGGTGAAATGCACAGTTTGTCCTGTAAACTATATATATATATATATATATAAAAAAGAAAACCATCACCAGCTGCTAAATTCAAATCTGCGTTCGCTGGCTGGCACAGAGCCAGACACACACACGTTTTTTTAAAGCACTGTGCATTATAATCAATCACATACGATTCTGTTGAGCTTATGAATGCAATGACCATTCAGATGCGTTCAGATGAATCATAGCTGAAGCGCCGCTATATTTCGTCACCGCGCGCGCTGGCTGACTGAATTCTCTAATTCTCTCATCAGAAACTATTAAGTGAAGATGTACGAATGTAAGATACTAATTTCACAGTGTAAACAGCTTTAGAGATTATTATGGGAGTTTTTGAGAGTGCTTGAACTCGCTGGACTGAAGTGAAAATGTTCTTTGATATTGTAAACGTTCTTTGCTCTCTTTTTGTACAATGAAAGCGTTATAGGCTAATTAGTAACTTACAAAGTGTTTATTAAATTTACATTAAATACAAGGTCAGTCGTATTAAAAATATTTTATGATTGACACCCATATCTGGTACTTAAGTAAAAAGACGGATTTTTATGCAAAGTTAATAGATTACACTATTAAGCTACTTTGCCCATCACCCATTATAGATCAACTAACAATCTATAAAGGTGCAAAATGCATTTACTTACACAGATTTGAGAATCGAGATAATTGATGATATATTTTGGGAATATTTCGAATAAAAAAATAAATAAATTAAAACCCCTGCTGAAAAAAATAAATAAATGAATAAAACAATAGACACCATTACAAAATTTGTAATGGATTTACCAGTAGAACCTGTGGATTTCTACTGGTAATTGGTTGCCTTCTATTGGTGGCTCGTTAAAGCCAATAAATCCTAATGGAATATGTCCAAAAACACACTAAAGAACCCCCAGCCATGGCTTTCTGTTTCAAAGGAATATAAATATAAGGGACCACAAAGACCAAATTCCTTAATTATTGATCACAATGAATAAAACCAAAGAATGTATTTCTGATGTGCAGCAAAAGATTGTTGAACTTCAAATTAGAAAGTGGCTGCAAGAAAAAAATCAAACAGCACCTAAATCACATGTTGTTTGGGAGTGTTTTAAGAAAAATCTAGAAAAGAAAATGCTCTCATCCAAAAACAAACACCGGCATATTTATTTGCTATACACTACTGGAAATTAACACGGGACTGGCTTCTACAGTCAGATGAAACTAAAAAATTAGTCTTTTACGAACCCTATAGAAAATGAGTGGGGTGAACTGAAGAGGAGAAGCACCAACATGATCTAATAATAATAATAATAATAATAATAATTTATTACATTTAAATAGCGCTTTTCTAAGCACTCAAAGCGCTCTACACTGTAAAAAGCGATCAGTTGACTTTACTTAAAAAAATTGAGGAAACCTGTTGCCTTAAAATTATTAAGTAAAGGAAATTCATGCAAAATTAAAAGAAAAAAAGTTATATTATATTAAGTTATATTAACAAATAAACAAAAGAAAATGTGTTGTGGTCACTTTTTATTTTAAGTTGGACTAACTTAAATTCATTAAATTGCGATTACTTAAAAGTGTGAATCTACTTAACTTAAAACTAACAAGTTAATCTGTCTACTTAATTAAATTGAGGAAACCCGTTGCCTTGAGAAAATTAAGTAACCACAATTTATTGTATTTGTGTAATTACAATTCACTTGAGACTGATTTGATGTAATCTTATTTTACTGATTTCTTTCACATTGAAGGCTACTAATACAATTCTCAAAAATACTAAATTGTTCAAAACAGATAGCACACTAACATTTCTATGAAGAATTGTCAAAAGCAAGTCAACTCACTCTTATTTATATATAGCACAAAATTCAGTTATGCATTAAAGCAGCTCTAAAAAGAGGACAAAAGTAAACGGTCAATATTTCAGTTAAAGTCAGTTCATCGTTGATCAGTGATGTCTTCATCATCCAGCTCAGTTCAGTTCCCTTCAAAAAGTGTCTCTGCAATCAAGTCGTTAATATTCCCAAGAATTTAGTGTCCCCAAATAAGCAAGCCAAAGATGGAGAAAAAACCTTGGTAGAAAGCAGGCTCAGTCGGGGGGCCAGTTCTCCTCTGGCCAGACGAACCAACGTGGTGTTTGTCATCGTGGTCTTTGCTGAGGTTTTGTGCCGATGAGTGGTATAGGTGATGAGGCCTTCACTGGGGATCTGTCTTTGGGGCTCATCTAGTTGACATGGTCTCTGCTGACATTGAGGGCTGTAGAGTTGTCTCCACCATCTGGACCGGATCTGGACTGGGTCCGGGTGACTGCAGTGACCATCTGATCTGGATACGGACTGGGTCTGGGTGGTTACGGTGACCTCGGAATAAGAATGAAACAGACTAATATTAACACAGATGCCATACTTCTTACGATGTAACAAGTACATTAGGTGTTATTGACATTGTTATTGTTAGCGAACACCTTCAGAATGAGACGTGGCCTTTTTGGGACTAATTTAACAGACACTTCAAACATTACAATTATACTACCTTTTCTTTACATATTGCAAGACTGTCAAAGTAAATAACTTACCACAATTCGCCCACACGAAAGAAGAATGTATAATCCATTAAATAGTCCCGCGCTGACACTTCTGCTTAAGTGTGTTCTTAGCATATGCCTGAAATGAGATGAGAGCCATTAACACAAAATGGTTGACTAGGAATAACCGCAGTCTCATTTAGACATAATTTATACTGCTTGACAAAATGAACACTCTTAGGATGCATTCAATTAAAACTCATACAAATCAACTCACAGACATAGTGTGTTTGTATAAAAATAAAACAAAGAAACTTTACTTATCATACAGTGGATAACAATTAACAAATAACAAACAATTTAGTTTAGTTGGGTCCATAAAAAACACTACCAGTCAAAAGGTTTTGAACAGTAAGGTCTGTTTTTTTTTATTTTTATTTTTTTTTAGTTTTTAAAGAAGTCTCTTCTTTTCAACAAATATTTCAAAATATTTAAATATTTTTATACATTTATAAATATATATTTAAAAATGTTACTATTTTTGTTGTACTTAGGATCACATAAATGCAGGCTTGGTGAGCAGAAGAGACTTCTTAAAAAAAAAAAAAAAAAAAAACATTAAAAATCTTACTGTTCAAAAACTTTTGACTAGTAGTGCATGTTCACCTGTTGGAGCTGAATTGGGGGGACATTTCTAATTCATTTTTATTTAAACTGCAATTAACCAATTAAAACTGGTACATTCAAAGATGGTACATTCATTATTCTTGCAATAGTCAACTGTTCACGCACCTGAATAATATCTGCATGCACAATAACTAAAAGTACACACATAAGGGCCTCCATATACAGCAGAGTCTGATGTGGCAGCTGGAACTAGAACTGACTTCATGAACTGCCCTGAAACACAATTGAAAAACGATAATCATAAATATAGATTCACAATGCTCATTTTGGCTTCTGTCAGACTGATATTTAGTCTTTACTGAATCGTTTCAGTGTGCTTTTTTAAATTCTTTTTAAATTGTAAACTCGCGTGAGCGTCCGGGATCCACGACAAAACCTATTTTACTACAAGAACAAACACTTCACACCAGATAAAGTTTTGAAAATATTAAATATATTATTGTAAAGTTACGTGTTTTAGTGACCAATTTAAACAACTAAAAGGGATAAACATAAATTTACCTCAGACTGTATCTTGAACCACCTCAAGGGCAAATACACCAACAGGGATTGCACATGTAAAATAACAAAGAGGTGAATTTGAAAACTTATTAACACTGAAAAATATAAATTTAGAGAGAAATTTAACATTAGATGGACAAAACGACAAATAAAAGTAGATTTATAAAGCTTACCTTTGGCTCAGCACCCGTCCGTCTGTCAGATGACCGTTAGAGTTGCGTCACTGTCAGATGACCGTTACGGTTTGAATTTCAAACTGCGTCATGTTAGTGAAGGCCTCTGAGTCCCGTCCTCTGTAGGTCTGATAAAGTGTCCTCAACGCAATCTATCGCGGTGCTATTATCTTCAGTCTTTAGTAATATACAGAATTAATATCTTAAATCTTCGCGGTTGCTTGCGCCATCATGTTTAACCTGCGTCCCTTCAGAATGAGACAGTCGCGGCTAATTTCAAAGGGTTTATTTTGCTTCAATTACCACCTGACATCACTTTAAGCATTGCCATTACAGTGTTTTTGCTTACATATTTATAGACTGTGGAAATAAATAACTTACCGCCGTTTGACAATATATATAAAAAGCATGCAAATATCTTTTGAAAATGCTCGCGGTAGCACAAGTGCTCGCACGCGTCTGTCGGAAGCGCCGGCAACCCGCCAAAATAAAAGCCTACTGATTTTAAGTTTGAAAATGATGAAAATTCATATGAAAAAAAGAAGTAAATATTAGTAATATTAAGTTTACTATATAATAATTGTATTTGTATTTAATACTCACTTTTTATTTTAAAAATACAGCTAACTAAAACAATAAAACAGAATAAAAACATTATATTTGAAAATTATAAATAGTTATCTGTTTTTGCAAATAAACTCTTATATATATATATATATATATATATATATATATATATATATATTAGTGCTGTCAAACGATTAATCACATCCAAAATAAACAGCACTTTTTATTTATTTATTTATTAGGGTCACACTATGTGCAGCGTGAGGACCAAACCAAATCTCCAGGTTCTCTTATGAGAACCAGGCTGAAAAACTAATGTGCACCTCTGTCTATAACACATGTACAAAGGAGTCACATGTTCGACCTTTTCATTGAACACAAAGAAATTAAGTTTATTGAACTTAATTGCAATGCTTTAAGTAACATAATGTAATAAAAACTCGATCAAACTGAGTAATGTCAACAGAGCAGAAACAAATAAGTAAAATGAACGTAATTTTACTAAGTTAACAGTGTATCATCTTTTACAGTGTACATTGTCGGGGGGTATCTCCTTATCCACCACCATGATCTGGAAATCTGAAGGGTCTGGATTGATTCTGTATGAAGGAATGGTCTCTGATCTCTTGTCAAATGTTCTCCAAACTCTTCAGACATTATAGGTGAAGATTCAGAGCTGTTATCGCGGCAACAGGTGGTTGCAAAAAGTATTGAATAAAAGGGTATGATCAATTGTGGCCAATGTGTATTAGAGAAAAAAACATTTATTTCATAATGAGATTCCAACCCCCGAAGTGCAAATAGCCCCCCCACCCCCAAGGGTTATTATTAATTATTATTATTACCAAGGGTATAGCACAACTGTATATAAAGTCGAATTTGTTTTTTTTTGTTTTTTTTCAGTTAACCACTGGATAAAATGCACATTAATCTTTCATCTAACGCAATCTTTATTCAGACCAATTTGTTCTTAACACGGCTGTGTTCTCATTACGTTATCTTTATTACCAAACATCATTAGCGCAACCATCTGCAGGTGGCCGGAGTGTATATATAGCTCACAAAGACGAGAAAATCTCTTATTTATTAATGTGAATTGAACGAAACAAAGTAATAATCACATTGAAACTGCAATGATATAGTTGCACAGGCATTTGAAGATGATGAACGCACGAGTACTTAAGAAAGAGGACGCTGTGCCGCGACTGCAGCTGTTTAATTGCGCTTATGTTGATTGTGGCGCGACATTCACTCGTCAGTGGCGTCTGCACGAGCACGAGACTGCGCATACCGGTGCGGTGAGTCGTATAACTTTTTTTTTTTTTAAATAAAAGACCGCGTTTATCAAATTCTTTATTCTCTTTTCTGCGTTTGATCAGACTTTTTTTCTGTTTCCTTCAGCGGCCTCACAAGTGTGTTGAAGCAGGATGTGGACGAAGTTTCACCCGTAAATCGCACCTGAGCCGACATGCTTTAATACACAGCGGGGTGAAAAACCTGAAGTAATGTCATTTAAAAATGGCCAGATTTATTGATTGGGGTTTTTTTTTTTTTTTTTTTTTTTTGTATATCCTGTAGTGAGAATTGTATAGGCTTACTTATTTGGATACATTTGGATGACCTACTTGACTAAACACTTAAATTTAGTTATGAGATCGTATTAACTGAAATGCTTTGCGGAGTGTCTATTTAAAATGAACTGGCATGGCGGGGAAGTGGCCAGTTTAAAGTGTTCTAAGTCTATGAATAACCATTTTTCCTCTTTGTACATCCGAGAATGTTTGTGCTTCTCGTTGAGCAGGTGCAGTGCCGCCGCGTGCGGCAAGAGCTTCTTCACCGCTGATAAACTTAAGAGGCACGTGCGCTACGCTCACAGCGAGAGACGCGAATATTTCAAGGTCGGACTTTTTTTCCCCCCCTCCCCCGTCACACAATTACTGGTCACATTTTGCTGTTCGCGTAAACACGCTTTATGTTTGTAATCAACACGGAGTCTGTTTTTCTCAGTGTGAAGATCCACAGTGCGCAAAGACGTTTAGGAAACGGCGAGCGTTAAAACTGCACCTGGCGACGCACGGTACATCTAGTTTCAGGTGCGTCTGCACAGTGTTTTCAATTACCACCTGACATCACTTTAAGCATTGCATATGCTTTGTAACTGACCACAAAGTATAATACAGTGAAAATATCTACCTTTTTTCCTGTTTAAGATGCTTGAAAAGCGGCTGTGGAATGAGGTTTGAGTCTCACATTGCGCTGAAAGCACATGATAGGAGACATTCAGGTGAGGATTCATCAATTCCGAAATGTTCATCTCCTGGCATTAACTGTTTAACCCCATTAATTGATCACCATATGGTTAAGCTCATTAGCTGTTATGTTAACGTTACTCAGTGGTTAATCCAAAAGCTCTTTACTTGTTCACATTTTGCTAAGTATGAATGCTGCCTTGTGTTCTGAACTTTGTTTTAATTTTTACTAAAAAAAAAAAAAAAAAAAAAGTAAAATGCAGAGAAGTGGAGTGCATATTCCTCAGCCTTTGAGGTACAAACTTTTAGATGCTTTGGAGTTGATATTGATGGCAAAGCCAAACTGGGACTTAAATATATTAAATTGGGTGTGAAATCTGTTTTCTGTGACTCTGTATATTTGGGCCAAAATTTAGTCAGCTAAATTAGTTTTAGATGCAGCTAAAAAATTGATTGCAACCACTTACCTTTTATATATTAAAAAAAAAAATTCAGTGCATGTATGGTGGGTAGTATCAGAAGTGCTTAAGTGAGATCACTTCTAAAACAAGTTCACAACGCCCACCCAGTATTTGTTTCTTCAGGTTATCGCTGTCGTCATGCTGAATGCCCCATCAGTGTGCACACCTGGGGAAATTTACAAAAACACATGGCAAGTCATCCAGGTAAACTGGTGAAACTTTGTTTGCTTATTGGATGTAAACTGCTGTTTTCCTTGAGTGGTGTGCTTTTTGTGCCAGTAATGGTTTGCCCAACAGACGTTTCCTTCTCTCAACAGCATCATTCCCCTGTGTGGTATGTAAAAAAGCCTTCAAGAAGCGTGATGCTTTGAGGAGACACAAGCGGACACATGCGTTACAGAAGCCGGTTTTGCTCTGTCCTAGTCAGGGCTGCCAGGCTTACTTTTCCACCACCTTCAACCTGCAGCATCATATTCGAAAGATCCATCTACAGCTGCTCTCACACCGCTGTTCCTTTCCTGGCTGTAGCAAGAGTTTTGCCATGCGTGTGAGTACATTTGTGGAACATAGGATGGTAGAATGGTCTTGTGTGTGTTTTTTTTTTTTTTTTTTTTTTTTTTTTTTCACTCTTTAAAGCTGAGACATGAGGTGTAAGTAACCAGTGGTTGAATTCTGCAAGTCACAACTCCAGTTTTGACTTCATTTTCAAGTTTGTGTATCTGTAGATATGTAGTGTTTACGGTGTTTAGATTGTGATTTATATTGTGCTAGTAACCCCTGCCTCACCTGTGCCATTTCAACAGGAAAGCCTTGTCCGCCACATGTTGCGTCATGAACCTGATGTGGCCAAACTCAAGGTACTTCTGTCCATTTAAAGTACACCAGTCAACATTTGAAGTGGATCAACTCTTTTCATCAGTTGTCCTAAAACCTAAAGCTAAAATGCATTCTTTTCTTAGGACAACTTTGCAAATTTTATTTATTTTTTTTGGGGGATCGACTTCAAATTGACTATTGTATTTTCTAAAAGCTGCTTGAGTTTGATTTAATAGCATTAATGTGTGCTTTACCACATTTTTATTAAATCTCTGTTTGTATATTAAAGCACTTGTTTTATTTTTAACTCTGGTTATATGTTAAGCATCCACATAAGCGGAGCAGCAAGAGTTGGCAGAAACGCTTGGAAGGGCGAAATCGTCGTCCTCTGGTTGAAGACCTTCGCTCTCTCTTTTCATTACGCATGAAGATCTCTCCGAGGGCCAAACTGGAAGCTGATCTGACTGGCCTCTTTAATGAGCGTAAAATTCCACACCATGTTGATCCTGAAGTAAACCTCCGAGATCTGTTCAGTATCCGTCCGACTACGGTGGCTGCTAAATAGAATTTTTTTTTTTTTTTTTTTCTCTTTTGTGTGTAAACGCATACTGTGCTGACATTGTTTAATTAAAGAGAAGTTTTCAAGTGTTCATACTTGAGGTACAGAAATTTGTTTGAGATTGCTTACCATTGTTTGAGAAACAATTGAAATTTAAGTTCTGTCTGTATGATTTAAAAAAAAATAAATAAATAAAAATAAAGGATTTAGTTTGGTCAGTCTGGCTTCTGCATATTTTAATAGTGGCTGGGGTTAAGTACTGTTTGTTTGCACTTTGGAAGTTGACATACTCTGCTCAGTGAAGAGCTGAATGTTTTGATTCTAAATGCGTTTACATGTTAGGTTTTGCTGTACAACACTACCTTAAATATTACACTGCAACTTCAGATATTAGTGACTTACCTTCTTTGCTTGTAATTGTTCCAATTGCTTGGCTATGGTGTACAGAAGTAATTGTTTGTTGCAGTGATGTGAGAAATTAAGCTTTCCAAACTCTGAATTCACTGAATCATTTGCTCTGCAACTTGGGGTCAATTTTTCGACATGCTCAACACCACACTGCTGACACTGTAAGTGCAACAAAATACACCAAACGTGAACAGGCTAATGTATTTGCAATCTAGAAATAAGAAGGGTCTATAGTGTTCTTTTGTTTTGTCTTACTAGGTAGGGCTTTAACAAACTAGGCCAGTTAGAAACTGAACTATAATGCTCAATTTTCTATTCATGTAAGTATACCTTTACATAAACAAGTATAAATGTTTTGGACAAAATTCATCTTTCAAAGCCTTAAAGGGGACGTAAGGGAGGTACTACAGAGACTGGAGAAAAAAAAAATCGCTTTCCTCAAATTATTTTGGCGATAATGCAAACCTTGTAGAAAAAATAAGCTTGAAGTCAAGCCACCTTTATTTTTATAGCACTTTGTACAACAGAGAAGCGTCTTCACAGTATTAAACCGGAAAGTAAATGTAAACTTGCTTCCAAATTCTGCTGTAAAGCAGCTTTACCAGGACAATATACACCAGTGTTGGGAACATTACTTTAAAAAAGTAATTCATTATAGTTACTAGTAACTTCTCACAAATAGTAACTATAATCATTATAAAAGTAACTAATTACCAGGGAAAGTAACTATTGCGTTACTTTAAAAAAAAAAAAAAAGTTCAAATGTCAAATAACTTGGATGCCCCCAATATTAAATGTTAAATTAATGAAATGGACTCTAAATAGAATAAATTATTATAAAACATTGTACATTAATCTACACTATTTATCCACTGACACTTAGCATCAGTCAGTCAAGAAATATATGACATTATGATATTAATCTGAGCTAGACAATGACATCTCTGAATTCAATAATGAAATGCCTTTAACTGAAAATTGAGTGTTTAATCTTATTATTATACATTACTGACACTCTATCCTCCAATTTGATACTGTTAAGTGCTTTGACACAATCTGTATTGTTAAAAGCGCTATATAAATAAAGGTGACTTGACTTGACTTGATAATTTAGCTAGATGATAGAACTTTAGTAATTAGAATAATCAAGTATGAATGCATATTTGTCATGTTGAACTTAGGACTGGTGGTGGTGCTTAAGATGTTGTTTGTCATTTAGTGTTTCTATAAAAAAAAATAAAAAGGGGGAGGGGGAGGGGGGGGGGATTTATAAGATAACAAAACTACTACAAATTCTACTACTAATAACAATATAAAACGCCCTAAGGTTTAAAAAGCTGCTGGGTTCATGAATATTAATTACATAGTCTGCGTTCGCTCGAATTGATTTGCTGAAATCAAAACAGGGATGATAATAGCTGAGCGCCAGCCAATGAGATTGTCGTTTGCGCATTAGTTCCGGCCATTACCAGGGAACCCGGCAGTTCTTAAAAGCTGAAGAATTCCAAAGGAACTCCGTTACTTTGACAGGAAAATACAACAAAGAATATCGTTTACATGTAGCGCGTTAATTCTGCATGTTATTATGAAAGACTCTCTTGCTCTGTATCTTTCTTTGCGGGTGTGTGAGACAAAGCGACGGCGAGCTGTGCGCCTTCACACTAAAGTTTACGGTACGTCAAATACAGCTACACTGCGCATCCATTCAGATGAACTGAAAAATACACTTCTAATAATATTGTAATAAATTATAGTAACGCCGCATTTTATTGTCAGTAACGGTAACGGCGTTGTAACGGGGGAAACAGTAATTTATTTGATTACTCGTTACTGAAAAAAATAACGCCGTTAGTAACGCCGTTTATTTATAACGCCGTTATTCCCATCACTGATATACACATACATGCCTAATTCGCGACTGTTTCTATGGGCCTCGATACGTAAGCCATCTGCCATTTTTGGAACGGTCTGCAAATCTTTGAGCATGTTGATTGTGTGTATCTACAGCAAGTTATACGCTTGTATATCTTTGAATATTCATTGATTATGGTGAATGACGGCAAGTTGACCGTTCCAAAATGGCGGATAGGTCAACATATCTGGAGCAGTCAAATAGGGTATCTATACATATCTACAGTATGTATTGTACTACGTGAACTGACAAGCTCACATGACAGATGCAAATTGAGACAATTGGAAGCAGATTTAGCATTTGATAAACAGTTTGAATCGCAAAGTATTAGGGATAGCAATCTGGACCACTCTTAGCTATACCTTATCACTGTTGAAAGTTCTTTACATTTAGAACAGAATATAATTCTGAAGCTGTAATACACCCAGTGTTCGATAAAGTGTTTTCATGCAAAGAATAAAATTGTCATTAGACTAATGGTTAACTTTTTTATTTTATATATATATACAGTCAGGTCCATAAATATTGGGACATCAACACAATTCTAACATTTTTGGCTCTATACACCACCACAATGGATTTCAAATGAAACGAACAAGATGTGCTTTAACTGCAGACTGTCAGCTTTAATTTGAGGGTATTTACATCCAAATCAGGTGAACGGTGTAGGAATTACAACAGTTTGCATATGTGTCTCCCACTTGTTAAGGGACCAAAAGTAATGGGACAGAATAATAATCATAAATCAAACTTTCACTTTTTAATACTTGGTTGCAAATCCTTTGCAGTCAATTACAGCCTGAAGTCTGGAATGCATAGACATCACCAGACGCTGGGTTTCATCCCTGGTGATGCTCTGCCAGGCCTCTACTGCAACCGTCTTCAGTTCCTGCTTGTTCTTGGGGCATTTTCCCTTCAGTTTTGTCTTCAGCAAGTGAAATGCATGCTCAATCGGATTCAGGTCAGGTGATTGACTTGGCCATTGCATAACAATCCACTTCTTTCCCTTCAAAAACTCTTTGGTTACTTTTGCAGTATGCTTTGGGTCATTGTCCATCTGCACTGTGAAGCGCCGTCCAATGAGTTCTGAAGCATTTGGCTGAATATGAGCAGATAATATTGCCCGAAACACTTCAGAATTCATCCTGCTGCTTTTGTCAGCAGTCACATCATCAATAAATACAAGAGAACCAGTTCCACTGGTAGCCATACATGCCCACCACCACCATGCTTCACTGATGAGGTGGTATGCTTAGGATCATGAGCAGTTCCTTTCCTTCTCCATACTCTTCTCTTCCCATCACTCTGGTACAAGTTGATCTTGGTCTCATCTGTCCATAGGATGTTGTTCCAGAACTGTGAAGTCGTTTGGCAAACTCTAATCTAGCCTTCCTGTTTTTGAGGCTCACCAATGGTTTACATCTTGTGGTGAACCCTCTGTATTCACTCTGGTGAAGTTTTCTCTTGATTGTTGACTTTGACACACATACACCTGCCTCCTGGAGAGTGTTCTTGATCTGGCCAACTGTTGTGAAGGGTGTTTTCTTCACCAGGGAAAGAATTCTTCGGTCATCCACCACAGTTGTTTTCCGTGGTCTTCCGGGTCTTTTGGTGTTGCTGAGCTCAACGGTGCGTTCCTTCTTTTTAAGACTGTTCCAAACAGTTGTTTTGGCCACGCCTAATGTTTTTGCTATCTCTCTGATGGGTTTGTTTTGTTTTTTCAGCCTAATGATGGCTTGCTTCACTGATAGTGACAGCTCTTGGATCTCATCTTGACAGTTGACAGCAACAGATTCCAAATGCAAATAGCACACTTGAAATGAACTCTGGACCTTTTATCTGCTCATTGTAATTGGGATAATGAGGGAATAACACACATCTGGCCATGGAACCGCTGAGAAGCCAATTGTCCCATTACTTTTGGTCCCTTAAGAAGTGGGAGGCACATATGCAAACTGTTGTAATTCCTACACCGTTCACCTGATTTGGATGTAAATACCCTCAAATTAAAGCTGACAGTCTGCAGTTAAAGCACATCTTGTTCGTTTCATTTGAAATCCACTGTGGTGGTGTATAGAGCCAAAAATGTTAGAATTGTGTCGATGTCCCAATATTTATGGACCTGACTATATATATATATATATATATATTTTTTTTTTTAAATAAAGTTATATCAGCTGGCAAACCATTAGGCAGTAAACGCTTAGGAGTCTATTTAAAGGGAAAGATTGTGGTGGGGAGTTTGGTCAAACTATGGCATCGATACAGCGAATGGTTGTGTTAAATCAAAGATGGCGCCATCTGCAGCCATTTACTGTATGTGCACTAAAACTTTAGTCTCCTGGCTACCATGTCAGAAGCTGCTATTCTAAAAAAAAATAAAAAAAGCCTACCATGGAAGCAAATTCAGCAGCTTTTAGATCTTGTTGGTCTGATTTTGCCGTGACAAACTTGATGGAGCTACCCCCTCAGCCCCGAAATTCAGCTACCGGTGGCTCTCCACTTTCTCTCTTTTCTCCACCATAGTAGCTGTTAATTATATGTTTTGTGCATTGCGCTTTTATTGAGTAGGTCATCCAATAACAGAAATGAGTGATTTACACCAATAATGTGATGCAGCTGCTGGACAGTCAACCCTGGTTGTGGAGTAAATGTAGACACTAATATATTATGATAATATAAATGACACTTTTAAAGGCCAGTGAAGGCATACTGCCAGTTAGTGATACACATATGTTTGGGCATGAGGTTGCATGTTTGTGTACTTGTTTCAAAATTATATAAAATTGGATTTAGTTTGCAATTTGGATTATTTTCATAAGATCCCATGAATATGATAAATGCATTTTCAAACATTTCTAAAGTGCTTGTTGGAAAGCACTCTTACCAGAATGTTTTTCTGTTGGAATTGTGTACTTCTATGTTTTTCTTTCGTTCATTTTTTCTTTAATTCATTTTCTTTTTCTTTCTTTCTTTCTTTCTTTCTTTCTTTTGTTAAAAGCTGTTAAATTATTAAGCAGTGTCTTATGCAGGATTTTTGTCCTTGTATTTTATGTGGTGACCACTTGAGGTGCTCTGTGCATATATTTTTCTTACTTGGTTTTCTTCCCTGAGGTGAAAGTTTCATGCAAGTTCGTTGCATTCTAACAGGATAGTGTTACGTGTCCTTATTTAAAATCAACACTTCTTTTATAAAGAACACCAATTTCTCACATAATGTACTGAAGCAGCCCCTGCATAGATTGAATAATCCATTCTCGAGCAATTTAGCACCACCGCCATGGACAGCAACTTGTTCTTTGCTTAGTTTTATTTTAAATAAGAAGGTGCAACGTTTAAGTATATTAAAGTGAAAAAAACACACAAAACTCAAATACATATGGAAAGAGGGGTCCTAGCAGACCAACCACAGCGCTTGCGGTCCGCGCACAATTGACGTGCATTCGAATTTCCATAGGCAGGATTTATTTTAATGATATTCTAATGGACCAATTTGTGATGTCACAAATACAGGAAAACAACTTTGTAGTCCAAACGAGCTGTTTATTGTAGTTCTTGAAAAGGGATTTTTTTTAAACAAAATATCTCCCTTTGGAGTGGACTTTGAGATGTATAACTTTGTAGATCTTTTTTTATGCCCAAACATACACACTACACACTGACTAAAATTCAAAAAGTGAAAAAGCATAATAAAATCACTTACAGAAGAAGTTTGTTCCCATCAGGCTAACATGAGAGTCACGACTCATGCCACTGTAAGCTTTTCTTTTTCTTTTGTTTTCACTCGCGATCTTTACAACACACATTACATTACATATTCATGGCACACTCGTTTTATGCGTGTTTGGCGCCACCTATTGTTGCGGGTGTATTATTGACATGTCAAAGTCTAGGCACTGAATATAAGACGACGGCGTTCTTTCAGATGCATTTCCAAGAAAAAAAAAAACAAAAAAAAAACATTCTCTTATATTCGGGTCAATACAGTAGTACCCTTCCCATTGTTGGGTCTTAAAGTAGGGTCCTC
Organism: Spinibarbus caldwelli; assembly: GCA_039654775.1. Classification (NCBI taxonomy): domain Eukaryota; kingdom Metazoa; phylum Chordata; class Actinopteri; order Cypriniformes; family Cyprinidae; genus Spinibarbus; species Spinibarbus caldwelli. The sequence continues at coordinate 32,976,515 of CM077244.1, forward strand.
GTTTCCCTGTGTTCAGCTCACTCGAACTTTAGGACCTGTGTGATAAAGAGGTTGAAACTGCCCTTCAAAGGCTTAACCTTTTTCCTGCTGTTGAGACACCTTACTAGGAGAATCCTTTGTGCCCCTGGGAGTTCAGGCTGGTCACTTTACCAGGCAAGACCTTTTTTTTTTTTTTCGCCCCAGTTTGCGAACCCTTCTTGCTGTTCTTGCACCTACCGGATGGCTGAAATGTTTGAGACCTTGGCCATAGACTGCAGTTATCAAGTGGTGTAGTCTAGCACTCCTTGAGTTGCAGTTCCTCCTGGTTGAGCTTAGAAATCTGTCCCACTATTTGGATCACTTTAAGTAGCTTTCCGCACCACCGTCACTTGCTCCAGACAAGGGTTAGATGCACAGCTTAACCCTTTTCCATTGCTGGGATACCTTTATAGGAGGGTCCTTTTAACACCCTAATTTGTGAACCTTTCTTGTTCTTAGGGACCTTCAGGAGTGCTAGAAATTTGATAGACCTTGGAAATCTTTGTAGTTTCTGAAAGATGTAACCTAGCTTTCCGCTGGCTTCCCTGAAGTCACAGTGGCTCTGGGCTAAATAGCTCGAGCTTCATGAGCTCTCCCTGGAAGAGCCCTTCATGGGACTGTTTTCTTATAACTTTTCCCGCCCACTCCTGCTAAATTTCTGACCATTACCGCCTGCTCCCACAATGTGTGTGTCCCGGATAGGATATTTGCCAATGAGCTCAGGACCTGTTGAGCAGCAAATCCTCCACCATCTTATCAGTCATCTCTCCTTACTCTCGACTCATGATCAGTCAAATCTGACTCCTGCAGCTCCAGTGGTGGACAGTAACGAAGTAGTTTTATTTCGTTACTGTACCTAAGTACATTTTTCAAGTATCTGTACTTTACTGGAGTAGTTTTATTTTGAGTAACTTTTACTTTTACTTCACTACATTCCAAAGCATAAGATCATACTTTTTACTTCACAACATTTCATAAAACATATCGTTACTCCTTATAATATATCACGTGCTCCGAGATGCAGAAGCAGTGTCTGATTCATGAAGAAACTGATTCTTTTCAATGAACCTGTTAAATCAGTTCTCAAATTGTGCCAAACGATTAATTCACGAACTGGAATGATTGCAGCTGTTCTCGATGTCGACAACTCACTGATTCAAATGATCCGTTCAGAGTGAGTCTGAACTCACAAGAAAGAACCGGGAGATCTTGTGAGCGCGTGCGACTGATTCTGCGAAAAGTACGTTACTAATGTCAAATTTTAGAATTAATTATTGTAACTGAAAATCATATTTAGGTCAAAACTGTCAGTTGTTTGTGAGCTAAATCTGCTGTAAAGGGTGATCTATTTAAGCCCACTGAAATGCTTGAATGCAGACAGATCAACATCAGTGTCTCTATATTTTAGGGCAAAAAACAAAACATTAAAATAACACAGATTAAATAAAATAACTCATGCATGTTCATATTCCCCGCTGTTGTAACGTTAGCAGTTTTATTAAAATGCTACGCATTTAGCCCTATGTGACGTCTGTTTTTATATTGTTTATCAACAGTATAAATTTGTGTATTGATCAACTAGCCAATTAGACAGATATGAATGTTTATTCATAACCATCCTGAAAATAAGTAAATATTGTTAGCTGATGCTAACTGTCTAGCTAACAAGCTTGCTGGTGCTAAGTTGAGGAAATTTTTAGATATAAAGTCCAAATATTTTTATTCAACCACCTAGATCAGTGATGGGGAAATTTGGCCCTTCCAGGCCACTTTCCTGCTGAGATTTGATCCAACCCTGATAAAACTCACCTCCCTGTAGCCTTCTAGTAGTCTTGAAGACATGGGATGTTCAGAACATGGTAACTACAGTAATTATAAAAGTGGGAAGTGATGCCCTCTGGGGGCATTTGGCCAGGGGTGTTTTTTCACCACAGATAAGGTTTGAGAAGAAAAAAAAATCATAATGAAAATATAATTATATTTTTCTTAAAATGTTCTTCCTACTTTCAGGCCTTACTCTCATGTCATATATAACTGTGACGTTCTGCAAAACAACAAGCTTTAAAACAGTTTTATCTTACTGGGGAAAATTAGATGGTCAAATCTGTTCTCTCTCAGGTACATCGCAATGTAAGTGTCACGATAGCAGACTGTGACAAAACGAAGAACACTGGAGACGAGGATAAACTCAAACTAAAGTCTTTAGTAAATAATCCAAAACGGTGTAACATAAGACAGGAAGACGCACAGGAACACAACATCTACGTTAATACCGGACACAGGACCATAGAAAACACAGGGCTTAAGTAATAAACGTAAACGAGATAATTAAACAAACACAGATGGACACAAATGAACTCATAATGAAACAATAAGGACAGGAATAGGAACAGAACCAAATATGGGCATACAAGAGGTAAAACTAAGTCAAGGGGAGCACGAGACAGAAAACCACAAGACACCACAAACACAAGCCTGACATAACTCCCCCCTCCCGGAAGGCGCGTCCCACGCCTTAACAACATCCAAAGGGGTGGGGGCACTACACGGGGATACACAGGGATGGCCGGGCTCCAGAGCGGGACCCGTTCCGGGAGGCCATGGCAGAGCAGGGAGCTCTGGAGGCCATGGTGGAGCACGTGGTCCAGGAAGCCATGGCAGAGCAGGGAGCTCGGGAGGCCATGGCGGAGCATGCAGTCCGGGAAGCCAGGGCGGAGCTGGGAGCTCCGGGGCCATGGTGGGATAGACAGTCTGGGGAGCCCTGGTGGGCCAGCCTCCATGGCCATGGTTCTAACCCGGATCCCATTAGCCCCCCCCAAAATAACTTGGGGAGAATCTCGGGTCTAGAGGCCCTCCCTGGGCTGGATTCGGGGACTGGAGCTCTCTCAGGGCTGGATACGGGGACTGAAGCCCTCCGTGGGCTAAACTCAGGAACAGGAGCCCTCACAGGGCTATCCACAGGAACAAGAGTCCTTTCAGGGCTAGGCTCGGAATCTGAGGTCCATTCTGGGCCGGACATGAGACCAACAGCCCTCCTTGGGCTGAATGTGGTGACAGGGCCCCTCTCAGGGGTGAACTCAGGAACCGCTTCCATCGAGGCAACAGAAGAAACAAGCGGCTTGGGAATGGCCTCCGTGGCCATGGCAGGAAAAATAGCCTGTCTCTGAAGAACCTCAACAGACAAGACAAGACTGACAAGACCGACTAAAATTGTTCCTGTGGACAATACTTCAGTAGATATGACTTGACTCTGGTCAGGGGCTGGAATCTGCACTGGACTCTGGTCAGGGGCTTGGAGTGAACTCTGGGGCTGGAGCCGACACTGGAGCGAACTCCGGGGCTGGAGCTGACATAGGAGCGAACTCTGGGCTGAAGTAAGCCGCAGCCGGCGGGCTTGACGTCAGAGCAGCCGGTGGGTTTGAGCGAGCGGCGGCCAGCGAACTTGACTTTGGAGTGGCCGGCGAACTTGAGTGAGCCACAGCCGGCGGGCTTGACTTCGTAGCGGCCGGCGGACTCGCAGTCCTCGCGATAATCTCGCCGAATTCCCACGCTTACTCTCTGTGGGCTAGGGCGGAAAAGCGAGCGGCTACTTCCATGCCATGGGGGGAAAAAAACAGGAAACAAAAAAACTTTCAAAAACGGAAAAAACAAAAATGAGGAGAAGGAGCGCAGCTTACTGTATAGGTCCAGTATTCTGTCACGATTGCAGACTGTGACAAAACGAAGAACACTGGAGGCGAGGATAAACTCAAACTAAAGTCTTTAATAAATAATCCAAAACGGGGTAACACAAGACAGGAAGACTCACAGGAACACAACATCGACGTTAATACCGGACAGAAGACCATAGAAAACACAGAGCTTAAGTAATAAACGTAAACGAGATAATTAAACAAACACAGCTGGACACAAATGAACTCATAATGAAACAATAACAACAGGAACAGAACCAAATATGGGCATACAAGAGATAAAACTAAGTCAAGGGGAGCACGTGACAGAAAACCACAAGACACCACAAACACAAGCCTGACAGTAAGCTTCACAGTAAACATTACTACATCACTCTCGTCAACGTAGTCCATATCAAAAACAAAAATATATCTTGGCTCCATATAGTGGTTATTTTAGGAAAATCCCAGGTATTTTGAGCAGTAAGATTATAAAAATATGTGCTAATATAACATTTTAATTAAGTAGCCTATATGAAATTGCAAAATAAATCTATCAGTACTTTTTTACTTAAGCACATAAAAAACCGAGAACTTTTGTACTTTCACTCGAGTAAAATTGAAAAAGCAGTGCTTTTACTGGAGTAATATTTTATTATATGTATCTGTACTTTTAAGTACTTGATTTGTGTACTTCGTCCACCACTGTGCAGCTCATGTTGGATGCAGGGTTGTCAAGTCCTTTTTTTTTTTTTTTTCACGGAATTGGGCTGCTTTTTTCCTTGGGTTAATTTTCCTCTCTGGGTTAAAGGTTTGAAATATTGGTGAATTACATTTGACTGAAATGCTTGTATTGAAACATTTTGCAATCTACGTATGATAAAACTGTGCAAGATCTTAAGTTTTGTGAAAGAGGGTCACTGGTAGGAAGCCTTTTAACTTTATTATCAGTGCACATAACAGTGACTGTAAAATATGTATTTTTGGTATGAAAATTACATATTTTGGGCTTTGATATTTGGGATATGTTCATTGCACAACTTTGGGCTGTTTTTGACTGTCATGGGCTAGTTTTGTCAAGCAGACCTGGCAACCATGGGTGTATGGAGCGGAGCAGAGCAGACCCTTTCTGTTTAGTGTAGCGTATATTTTCCAGCTGAACTAAATTATTTGTATTTCTGTAATAAAAGCAAAACAACAGTGGAGAACAGTACCACGGTGGGCAATGTAATCATGTACAAGCGAACACTATGTAAACACCTGTTTATGTAACTGCATCATTCTATGTGCCAAATCATGGGACTGTGGAATGGCGGGACAAGTTCTAAATTTTTTTGACCGCCCACAGTAAAGATAAAACTGCCCACTCCCGGTAGATTTGCCCGCGGGATGCCAATCTCAATGTAGCTCTCTACTCTCTTGTACGAGTCGTTTGGGTTGAGTGTGGAGTGGTACTTCCCTACTTCCCATCATGCTGAGTCCCCTACTTCCCCATGGCATTACATCTCTCAGCCCCTATGGGAAGTGGTCTTTTTGTCTTAATAGCATCCCTTCCTGTGGCAAGCACCTTCGGGAGTGCTGGTCTCTGTAGTTTTTTTGCCTATAGTCAGCAGGGTGTAATTGCTCCCCCTTTAGAGAGGCTGGGAAATTGATTTCATTTCCTGAGCAAGTATTCCCTTAAAGGTAATGTCTAGAATAGAAAGCTGACATTACCAGTCCTTTGAGCTCTGCCCTTGAGACTGGCACTGAATTGAGTGCCTGGTAAGGAAGGGAGGAAGGTTCTAAAGTCAA